>LNAC01002232.1:0-26993 GCA_002007465.1 Ailurus styani | reverse complement strand
TGAATTCCTGGGACCTGATGATAATCGGTCTCCTACTCCTCCGCCATCTTGCCGCTCCAACGATGTTATTCACTTCTGTACTAAGTGTCTGGCTCAGTGCTTGACACATGGTGGCACTCAAAAAATGCTTGTGGAATAAATTACTAGACGTATGGGAATGTATAAAAATCATACACATGGGGTGAATTCTAAGAAAATTCCTTCCATGTTCTAATTTCTGGTATGAGAAATTAATGAATGAAGAGAAGAAAAGTTTCTTGGATTCTTCCTTGAGACCTGACCATGACCCAAGTTATTTCTTGCAGACAAATAGAGGTAAAGAATGTCTAAATTGTGTTAGCTAGGAATTGGGGTACCAAGAGCTCAAGACTTCAAGATGAAGCATTCAAGAGAAACTATTTTGATAGCAATGAACAGATCCAGAGGACAAAAGCAAAAGTGATAGGGACAGAGCTGGCCACATAAACAGGAGTAGTTCAGGAGATTAAAAAGGTCAGATTCCCACTGAGGCCAATCATTCACACACAGCCTGGCAGCAGGTACTCTTAGAGGCCAAAAGAAACCAGACAGAAATATGAAAAGTGATCGTTAACTCATAGTAAATTAGGTGTCTATCTATACAAGTTCCTTTTGGTGCCCTTCATATCAAGACACACATAGAAAATGACAATGAAAGTATCAGCACACCTGTAATGCATAACCAGAAATGGTTGGAAGCTCAGTTCCACTCAGTTACTCCACGTAGTTTGATTCTTTGGACTCCTGTTTACGGCCATACCACCCTGAACTTGCCAGAGCTCATCTGATTCTTTGGAGTCCTGCATGTATTACCCAAATTAAGCCACCAGGTTTAGGGAAAATAATTTGTTTGAACATGTATTTCTCTGAAGTATTATTTGTGGAAGAAATTGTGTAAATATGATTAATGATGACAGGACAAATTCTAATCACTATTAAATGCAACCATCCATTTAAAATATGGAGTGTGGCTTGGTTGATACTGGAATAAGTCTACATGGATTGAGCTTTTATCCATGATTTTCTGTTAAGCTCTAAGCTTATCACAATCACCAGTTTGTATTTATTAAACTTTCATGGTATGCAAGTTCTATCCTTGGGATTAACTGAAAACACACTGAGAAAGCCACAGGCCCACTATCTGAGTACTTTCTAAATGATGCATACACAGTCAAGTAGAAAAAAAAGCACTCCTTTTTAATTAGAAATATTATACTATGATAATTGAAGCCATCTTACAAGTCTCAACATTTGATATAAAATATTCAGTTATTTGGTTAATCCTTTTCCAATATAAATACATTCTAACATTATTGAGTCCTTTAAATACATTAACCAGAATGCTAAGAGAATTGTTAAGAGTATTTCTGTGAGTTAAATACTATTGATACCCTCATTTTACAACTAAGGCTAACAAAATTTCTTAAAATTACATAGCCAGGAAATGGGAGAGCCTGGACCCAAATTCATACTTCCCTAGTTCCAAAGACCATCTTTTTCTCTAGGCCACACTGAATTTTTCTCTTCCAATAAAATGAATTTTTAATTTGATTAATTCACTTAACACCCAACAGATGGTGGGAGTTAGCTAATTTGGGTACAGAGATGAAAAAAAGATACGGACGCTGTTAGGTTTCATGGAGTCTGAGCCTTGTATAATTGGAGGGCTTCCATAAGAGAAAAACAATAGAAAAAGAAATGGCATTCATCTTAAAGGGTAACTATTTTGATGGAGATATAGAAAATGTATGATGGCAAGTTAGGAGAAGGAGGCCCTTGGAGGAGTCCAGAGGGTTTCACACAAGAGCTGATCATGAAGACTGATTACAGCTTGTTTAAATGTAGGATGGTAGGAAGCTATTCTGGCAGAGGAAGCAACATGCCAAAGCTTAAGAGATGTGACAGAGACCGAAGGCATCAGTGGAAGACTACAGGTAATTCACTACGTCTGAGGCTGAAGATGTGTATCTGCAAAAGGTGGTGGAACAATGAAAAACCAGGCCAACCAAGGATGCAGCAGAGGCTAGACAAAGGGAAGATGATACTGTATTAAGGAGTTTAGATATGTTATTTTAGTCATTGAGTGTTTAGATGTATTCTTTTAGGCATTCTGGTGTGACTAAATGTTTTTGATCAAGGCATCAGGTTTTTATTTTAAGTTTTTCTGTTAGTCTTGTCAAGGATGGAAAAGAATAGGACAGGCTGGAGTAAGAGTGATTAAGGTAAGAGAGAAATGATGACTGACTCAAGGATGGAAAAGAGAACTGAAAAGAAAAAAGTGTCATATGAGAACAACAGAGAGACAATCAATAATACTCTAAGTGCCCACCTTAATGAATGAACTAAAGATCATGTATTTATTTAATCATCCATTGAAAGCTAAATAAATGAGCATTTTTAAAGAGAAAAATAACATAAATATAAAATGTGGTTTTCGTATAAGTTACATGCAAATTCACAAGATATTTAAAGGGAAATACCAAGAAAATAAAAAAAAAGAAAGAAAGAAAAGACAGTTCAGAAGAGAATAAATATCATTTTGGGGAGTTGATTAGCTAAGCAGGTAAGGGAGTAGAATGGACGTAGGTTGAGTCTCACATTTCTGTCTTGGGTAGATACCTGGATTCCAGAGCCATAGAAGAGGAAGGGAGATTTGGGAGAAAGAAGATATGATCAGTCCTGACTGCTAAATATGAAGACCTGTAGGACATCCAGATACAGAAGTCTAGGTGGATATGTGATTCCAGAGATCGAGGGAAAGATTTGGCCTGGAGGTTTAGATTTGGTAACATCAGCCTGCCTTTGGTATTTGAAAGAGCATGAATGCCCATGTCAGGCAGACTCTTGTCTGTGGAATGTGAACAGAAGAGGGGTAGAGGGCAGAGCCTTGGGAGAAATATATATTGGAGGATGGGGAAGCAAAGAAGTCTGCAGAATAGTCAAAGAAGAAAACACTTTACAAAGTCCAAAATATTCTACTCTTAAATATTCCCTGAGTTTGTTAGTGTTCTTGAATAATCACAAACAAAATTTCAAATTTCACCTTGAGAATTTCTACTGTTATTATTATAAGGCTACTTCCTTTGTTCTAAACGTGTTTGGACCCATTGACTTCCTTGTCTACACTTATTTTGTGGTTCTTAACACTGGTTGCTCATTAGAATCATAGGGAGAACTTAAATAATAAATAATGGAAACAGTGCCTTACATCAAAGATTCTGATTCCTTGACTCTGTATGGGCCCCAGAACAAGACACTTCTTTATATCTCTCTGGAACATTTTAATGTGCAGTTAGTGTTGATAACCTTGGGTGATTACATAAAATCTCAGGGTTTTAAGGGACAACTACAAACTAAGGACTTATAACTACATACCTCCATCCTGACCTCTTCTCTGAGCTCAAACAAATATACATTTGCTGCTTGATATTTTCACTTCTAATAGAAATTTCAAAACAACATGTTCAAAATAGCATTCATGGTTTTCCCTCAAATCTGTTGCTCCCCCAGTGCTCCCCTTCTCAATAAATAGCATCATTTGCCCACTCAGGCCTGAGCCCAGGAGTCATACTTAATCCCCCTTTTCCCCTCACATTCCATTTCTAATCCATCAACAAGTCTGACTGCTTTACCTTCCAAATACTTCCTGAATGCATCTACTCCTCACCATCTCAAACATTATCGCTCAATTCCAAGCCACCATCAGTCCTTGTTTAGATGACTGAAGTAGCTTCTAAATGATCTTGCTTTCACTCTTATTCCCTGAAAGTGAGTTACACTTACTGCTGCTAAGTGTGGTGGTTCTAGTTATGACTCAGTTGGAAAACCACTGGCTACAATTAAGAGATGCAAAGTGTCAGTGTGATCTTGGCCAAATCACTACCTGTTTACTCGCATGTAAAATGGGGATAATGATAATACTTATCTTCAAGAGTTATTGGGAGGACTACACGAGAATGCATGTGAAGTGCTTGACAGAGGAGATCACACATGGTAATATTGTTTATTATTGTTGTTGTTATTGTAGTAGGAATAGTAGTAATAATTGCTGTTATTGTTATCTAACTGAACACTTCTTCAAAGATGCCACCTGTAAAGATTTATGCCATTCCTGGGGAGCCTGGGTGACTCAGTCATTAAGCTCCTGCCTTCAGCTCAGGTCATGATGNTGTTGTTATTGTAGTAGGAATAGTAGTAATAATTGCTGTTATTGTTATCTAACTGAACACTTCTTCAAAGATGCCACCTGTAAAGATTTATGCCATTCCTGGGGAGCCTGGGTGACTCAGTCATTAAGCTCCTGCCTTCAGCTCAGGTCATGATGCCAGGGTCCTGGGATTGAGCCCCACATCGGGCTCCCCGCTCAGCGGGAAGCCTGCTTCTCCCTCTCCCACTCCCCCTGCTTGTGTTCCCTCTCTCGCTATGTCTCTCTCTCTGTCAAATAAGTAAAATCTTAAAAAAAAAAAAGACTAATGTCATTCCTTTTGGGTAAAATCAACAGTTTAGTGAATTACTTAATCTCTCACTTAAACAGAATCTTCAAAGCTGACATCATGGTCCAATAACCACCTTTCTGGGTATGATCCATACATGCAACTCCAAACACTGGACACTTCCTTAGATTTGGATGTCCCTCTAAGGTCATGAAAGAAACAACACTAGATACTCTGGCCACTTTTCATACCTTCACTGTTCCTCCATGGTGTTTCTATTCCTTCTAAGGTGATATTAGCTAACTTCAGCAGGTGTGAGATGAGAGGAACTTAGTCTACAATATTTTACTGTTATTGCCTCAGGTTTTTCAGAGTTTACAGATAGTCTTAGAAGGACGTGGCTTGGTGTCTGGGGGCCAGTGGAGCTTAGAGTGAGGCTGTTGGTGGTCACTAGTACCATGCTTTCTGGGGAGAAGAAGGGTGTTAACCAGGTGTCCTGGCCAGCCTCCAAGTTTGGCTCCATGAATTTTACCTCCTAAAATTCCCTCCTGTCCTTTCAATTGGATATGGTATTCTTCTTGGCTTCCTGTCCCGAACTGAGGTCCATGGGATTGTGGTGCGGCTGCAGAACAGCTGCTGCATTCCACCACTGAGGTGCTGTGCATGGCTTACAGTGGTGGATGAAGCAAGAGGCTTATGCACAGCTTGGGCAAGGTATCGGCTTGCAAAATATTTGGGGACCCTCTGGGATGAAGGACTCTGGGCACAACAGAGATGCTGCAGTGGTGACGTGCACTGATTCATTGCTATCTCCAGGAATGCCATGGGCCTTAGCAGTGTGGACCAGAGCCCATGTGGTTACTTGTTCTGCCAGCCTGAAAGCTGGTGTGAGATGAATGGCTATACGGTGTTCACAGCAGGATGGGGTGATTGACAGGAGTGAGAAGCCCCAGGGGTGAATTTCAGCTGCTAGGTCTGGCCAGATGGGAGAGGCCTCCCATGTGTGCTGGGAGGGGGATAAGGGCTTCTAGGATATCTAGCCCATTGAATTACCTTGCATTTAAGAATTTATATTTTTTGGTGGAATGCTAATGGCCCATAACTGGGAGGAATGTGATAAACACAGTAATGACAACAATGAAATCCTACACACTGACAGTGAAATCAAAACACTTGCCTGGTGTGAGCCTCCCATGACTACATATAGGGAAGGATAAAGAGAAAAGCAAAATATTTGAAATATCTAATTTTATGACAACTTATCAAAAATATACCTGAAAAATCAGTTTCAAGTCATGGGAATGATAGAAAGAGCTTATTCTGTTCCTTCTGGGAAATCTCAGAACTTGAAATTGTGCAGAGAACTTCCCTTCCCCCCTGTTTCCACACATTTCTGAGCCTTGCCTAGGATTTCAAGATTCATGCTCCAGTGGTTGTGGAAGAAATGATCTGGTGATTACTTATCATTCATATGACCATGGAGACTGGGTCTGGGAAACTGGACCTAATTTGATCCAATGAAGTCAGGCAATGATTTGAATTTGAACCACAAATGTATGAAAAGACCTGGAACTATTTATGTTCTCTCTCCTCTTTCAGCATCCTTTTGTTTTCCCCACAGACTTCCATCTTCCTTTGTTTTCTCTAAATTCTTTCCCCAAAATTTTACTTAAATTCAAATTAGTTCACATATATCGTGTGGTATTAGTTTCAGAGGTAGAATTTCATGATTTATCAGTTGCATTTAACACCCAGTGCCCTCCTTAATGCCCATCACCCAGTCTAGCAACTCTCAGCTTGTTCCTTCTATGCACTTGTTTTCACCCCAGTCCCATTGCTGTGGAAACTGAAAACAGTAATTCGGGTAGATAATGAACTAGAAGAGGCTCTGCTCTCTGCCCCTAAATCAACTCTATAGAAATCACAGAAACCAACAGGAAGATAGATTTTAGGAACAACTTAAAAACAGTTAGAAATCCCTGAGGGGACTGCCCTTGGGCCAGAAACTTTGGGAAGAGGGGCCAAAAGAGAGTACTGGGGAGTAAGTTAGACCTGTCCCCTGTGTCAGTTGAAGAGAATGCCTGCCCTACCCCTTCTGAATCTGGGACATTGAGTCAACAAGGACATTGAGGTGAGTGCCCAAAGCCCTGTTGGTGAGAGAGGCTGCTGAGAGTACATGTTCACTCCTGTTTATCAAATGGTGGATAATATCTGCTGTAGAGACATGATTTGCTTTAGAAATCTGGGAGTCTGCTCTGAATTGCTGGAGGCTCCATATAGTATCCTTATCCAATACCCTAACAACCTCAAATACCTCTCTAGGTATTATGTCTGCTGGGTCATGTAACCCAAGCTGCCAGAGGACCTGTTAGGAAGCCTTTTCTTGCTCTGGGCCATACTCAACACTAACATCTTTTGAGTTACACGACAAATGGATTAAAACATCATTCCCAAGTATAATATATGTTATTTTCCAATTTGAAAGAGGACTACTGTTATGCTTCTTTCTTAGTGATAGAGGGTTTAAGATGCAATAACTTGTATTTTGCTGTAGAGAAGGTATCTCAGCATACCCTATATCATTGCACCCCAAAAAACTTCACTAATGCAGAAGGTTACTGAATTTTCATGACGTTATCTCCTACCCTCTGGGTAATGTGTGTCTAATGAGATCATCTACATCCTGCCCACCACATCCAATGTTTACCTTCATGGTGATTAACCAAAAGCAAACAAAATGAAGATTTCTGCACCTAAAATGTTGGCAAAACTTACAAAATGACTTAATGATTTACACTTCTTGAGTTTTCCAGGATTTGGGGAATTGTCATCCCTAAGCATTGATAGTGAGAATATAACTTCATACATTTCTGTAGGCAGTATAGCAATATCTATATTTGACGTCTATAATGTATATACATATTTATATGCATATATACACATATAAAATTAGACATTATAGTGTTTGTGTCTATATATACACATAAAACATAAATATAAAATCTGCATATCTTTTGATCCAGTTATCTCATTTTTCTGTCTTTATCCTAGAGAAATGTAAAGGCAAAGAAATACATGCAAAAAAACTTCCATTGTAGCACAATATATAAGAAATTTTAAAAGGGGAACAAACTGAATGCCTCTTAATTAGGACTTGTAAATAAGTTATGATAATACACACAAAATTTCATACAAAGAAATATTATGCCACCACTGAAAATTATGTTGTAGTTATTTTGACATGCTGCAGAGCAAAACAAAAATTTTATAAAAAACCTACTTCCTCAGGAAGTCATCCCTTACTCCTTAGGTTAAGTAAAACTCCTTGCAATATGCATACCTTCCTGGATTTCCCATATTACAACACTAACTTCCCTTCAAATTCTTGTTGAATATCTATCTTTACACCTATACAGTAAGGTTCAGGATACAGGGTGCTTATACCTGCATCTCTGTTCTTAGAACTATGCATATTAGGTTCAATTAAATGAATGTGACTTTAATAGCATATTCCCATTTTTGTAAAACATGTGTGCACAGCTGTATATATGTACAGTGAAATGCCTGGAGGGATGTTCACTGAAATGTAAGCCAGGTTATTTCTGGGTGGTAGGTTTTGAGTAATTGCTATTTTCTTCTTTGTACTCTTCTGTGCTTTATTAGCCTTTAAAATTAGTATTAACCATTTTCCACAAAATAATTAAGATCGCTTCATTGTATTTTACTTAATCCTCAGTCAGTATTTTTGGTGCTATAGATGATAGTGCTTTTCTCATAATAAAACATATTTTGTGTGATTACAATCCAACATATTGTCCTTAATTCTCCTCTACCACACAGGTACCTAGCTACATGGTATCAGACCAAAACAATGACTCCAGGAAACAGTAAGTCCTGCTAAGTCACTCATCCTCCTCTGTCATTATCACAGCTAGCTGAGCTTAAGTGATTCTCTGGGTCGGCTGCTGAGCCAATGAGGGGGTGGGCAGACCACCATGTGTTACTTCTCGACAGTACATCATCTTAAGATTCCAACAGAAACCCAAACTGAGAAGGTCTGCTTCTTTCTCCTACCTGTTCTATACTCATGCCTGCAACATAGAATTTAAGTAGCTATGTCAGTCAGGACAAGATAGATTATGCTGCAGTAACAACTCCAAAATTCAAATGACTTAAAACAACAAAGTGCTCTTTGTATCATTCTCACTCCAGGACAAGAATGATGGAGCAACAGCTAACAGGAGCATTGCTTTTCACCCATGAGGGACGAAAAGATACAGGTGACATATTCCACCCAGTTCTTAAAAATCCTCCCCAGAAGTAGCATTATTCTACTCAAATTTTACTACTCAAAATTTTCTATGTACTCAAAAGGAGAACTGGAAATATTTGTTTTTTGACAATAACTATCACAGTAGCATAGCCTTTTATACGCTCAAGCTAGTTTTAATTCAACAAACTTATTTCTAGGTCATGTTAACCACACATTCATTAAAGTAATTTTCTACATGCCTACTATATGTTTCAAGGCTATGCTATCTACTAAGAATATGGGGCTTGATAGCTGCACAGTCTTTAATAATGCTTTATCACATGTGATCAAAAAACTGCATCCACCTTTGCAAAGCAGTTGACAAAACTACATTATAAACACAGAGCTGTAAAAGGGCCCTAAAGTCTTTCTTTAAAGTAAAGCTGACAAGTGAATGGATCAAACTGTAGAGCAAAGAGGTCTGAGTTGGAATTACACATATTGAATGTAGAGAGTGAAAAGTGCCAAGTGCCAAAAAGTCCATTTCCGGCAGATGTGTGTAATGGAACAATAGCTGTGCCATCCTTTGTGGTGGCCCCCACATTTTCACTTGAGCTGGCAACCAGCCTGTACATCCGCTGTACATCTGGTGAATCAAATGGGGGAGGGTGGGGAACCATGTCCTCATTGTAGCCTTGAGGAATAAAAGCTGAAAGACCGTTGGACATTGCCTTCTGACTCCAAATCAGGCCCATATCCCAGACTTGGGTGCACCCTGTCACAGTCATTGCCTCAGGCAGGAAGGCCCATTACAATATTGGAGCAGCCACATTTTTTCTCAGGCTCTAAAAATTCTACTGTCCAATGGAACCTTCTGCTAGGATAATGAATAATCCCTGCGCGTGCCTGGGAGGCCACTTTCCAAAAGGCTGGTACACATTTTCTGTTAGAAATGTGGTGGGTAGGAGGCTTTTGGGTAGCATTATCTGTGGTAAGAACGTTATGGTTTTGTCAAGGATGTAATGAGATATGTTGTGTCAATTTACAGTTTATTCATGTACTTGATTATATGGCCAGTTCTACTCAGTATTTATGTACCCTGTGAGAGATTGCGGTGGAAGCCGTGTGGCACAGGAGTGGGGATTACACCCTGGTTTTTGGCCCCAGTTCACTGTATGGGTAATTTTGCTCCCTTTGTCACCATCAGAAGCCTTGCTTCTAAATTCGCAAATGGCTACATAGCTTCACGACTTGATGAGTACAAACAACTGTCATATCTTAAGGACAGAACGTTCTTCTCTTTCAAACCACATGAGAATGAACTGCTGATGGCTGCTCTGTGATTTTTAATGGTGATAGTAAGCCCTGAAATTACTATTCTGGACCACTATCACCCACCATCTCTTTTGCCAAGTTGAATAAAGGTCGCCTAATTTTTCTTCATTAAAACATGAAGTGTCTCAGAAAAATGTGAAATTGTTGCTAAATGAAAACCGGTTAAAAAGCTGAGGCCAAAAATTGTTGGCAGCTTTTATGCTGAATTATGCAGTCTGCATATTGCAGGCAGCCTGTGGGTCCTGAGGCTGTCACAAATAATACGGGGAATGTGACTTTTTCTCCCAACAGGAAGGGCCTCTGCCCAGTGGTCTGGGCCCCGGGCCATGGCTGAACCTTACTGCTTCTCCCAAGGAAAGCTTTCTGTTTCATCCACAGATGGAACTGTTATGATATCTACAATACATATTTCCTTAGTTTTTCTAAGCAGGAAACAGCCTGGCTCTTTACAGGTCTGTGAACTCTATCTTTATTCTTCAGGATTCACAGTGGTGAAGGCTGTTGTTCTCAATGTCATTGCTCTCTCATGGTGCTCCTCCTTGTTCTTCTAGCAAGCCTGGGTACTCAGTGTGGACGTGCCATCGTGGCTTCCAGCCGAGCCTCCCTGCAGTGTCCATACTCTTGTTCTCTTCCATCATTTCTTCTACTTCCAGGTGCCCAGGTCCTGGTCTTATAGCTAAGTGACCTGCCCTGCTGTGATGCGTCAGATCTTCATTATGCATTAGGCATTCATCCAAGCTGGTAGCTCAAAGTAAGTAATGACTGGCTGACATGATACATTTGCAGTATAACAAAATTCTTTAATATCTTAATCCAAAAAATGGGGATTGGTGGGAATTCAGAGACTAAGAATGTGGTGATGTCTAGATTGTAGAGAAGGTTCAATTAAGTCTCATCTAACTTTTAGGTTGGCATTGCATATAGGTAAAGTTGATTAAACAGAACTCAGCTATTGTTCTCAGGCACAGTTTTCCCTATCATGAACATGCTTGCTAACAAGGGTTGCTTTGCTTTATTTAGGTGCTTCATGTACCATACTATACACTGTCTCAGACTAGCCATTTAGATGGTACTATAGATCCTTCCCTGCACTGACTACCATGAAAGAGGTATTCAAATTTTACATAGTTTAAGGAGGGAATTAGACATTTACTGTTCTGTGTTTACTGTGTGCCTATCTATAAACCTCCCTTTGCTCTATATAATGGCCAGTCCAATGAACTTGACTCAGGAATGTCTTGTCTAGATGTTTTCTGATAGAGTTATAAAGATATCAGATAGTCTCTATTATACCTGGGAGATTTCATTGCTTTATTTTTTTGCTTGCTTTAAAGTGATTTGAGACATATAGCTTAGTCTTGGGACCAATTTGAAGACCCAAATCAACATGTGACAATATAAAAAAACAAAACCCAAAATTATAAATTCATTGGATGCAAAACCTTCCAAATTCATTGGATGCAAAATTTCAGGTTACAAAGTTTTATGTATAGAATGACTTCAACAACTTAAATATATATATATTTTTAATATTATATATATATTCTATATATTCTATATATACATAGATTAAAAATTCCTAAACATTAGCAATGGTTATCATTGGGATAGTGAGAGTAGAGGTGATTTAGAACTTCTTTTCATTAATCCTATTTCCTTATATTCCAGAGCAGGTTTATGTTGGGAAGAAAATAAATGTTGCTTTGAATTAAAAAGCATGATTCTGGAGTGACGAGGGCTTTATTCTAGTCTTGGCTCCATTAAAAATGGATTTCAAATGTAAAATAGGTTGATTCCCATGAGACTATTCTGAGAGTCAAATGAGAAATGAGTACACAAGCACTGTAAAAAATCTAAAGGGACTAAAGGGGCCTCTCAAACATCCCCAAACGCACATGGCAGCAAAGCCAGAAGTGACTCCTGTGCTTACCTTCCTGCCCCTGGATCAGGTGGGTCTCAAAGTAAAGCAGGAGTTGAGTTGCTAGGACCGAACTGTAAGGTCAGAGAAGGAAATGCAACAGTTACATGCTGCCAAATTTCCTGAGCTCCCTTACTCTCCCCTACCTTTGACAGGGTTGTGTTCAAAAAATGGGGCCGGACATACTGCAAATATGAGTTCTCAGCAAGGAGACTGGAGAATTGTGGGGAAAAGGCAACCAGTAGATCACTACAGAATTAAAGAAAAAATTTAGGTTTTTTAAAATTTATTTGAGAGAGAGAGAGAGTGTGTGTGCGCGCTGGGATGGTAGAGAGGCAGAGGGGGCGAAAGACTCCCCACCCTCCCGGCCGGTGCTTGATTGAATGATTGATATTCAATTAGCCAACATCATTAGTTTTTGATGCACTATTCAACTATTCCTTAGTTGCTTTTAACACTCAGTGCTGAGCGCGGAGTAGGGGGGAGTTCCATCTCAGGATCCTGAGATCATGACCTCAGCCTAAACCAAGGCTGGGAGGTTAAATGACTGTGTTACCCAGGTGCCCCAGAATTTTTTTTTAAATAATGAAATGTTGGGGACAGATTCCATAAATGTCTTCTACCTTTGCAGGACTCTTAAAATCAGTTTCAATAGTTATGTTTTAAGACATGGACCTGCCTTTAGTTTGTGTGATAATGAGCCATGCTATGACAAATGTACCTTGGCAGTCCCCTTAGACATTGGAATCCCAGTGGCAAGTACCAGCAGGAACAACAGGTGTACAAATGATCCAGGGATCAAGCAAAGCAAGGGATTCATCTGGCAGTTTTTCATCATGCAGGGGGAAAAAATTACAGATGGGGGGTTGCGTGAAATATGAGGGTCAAGGAAAGAAAAACAAGCTGTAGGGTCATGATTCATGAAGGAGAATTGCCTAAAATTTTGCCCAGCTTGAGAAGCAATGCAGTCTTTACCGGATACAGTAAGGAAAGTACAACAGGCCCCTCACTGGTTCAGCCTACACCCCCATATGCTTAGCAGCAGCAATACCACACCCAGTCCATTGAGCATTTTTACTTTCATCTCCCTTCTTTCCATGGGAGTGCGCTTCCTCAGACACATCTGGCCATGAACAACTAGGAGTTGTTCAAACTGTTCCAGGCAAAGGAGGTTTTCTGATAAAGCTTCAGTGTGGAACTCCCAAGAAGCTAAGAACTACAGTAGAGTAAAGCTTCATGGAAAATGTAATCAAAACTAAGGCAACCTGTTCTCTCAATTTATCATGGCATCCATACTTCTTTCTAAGCCCATTACACTTTCTATACTCTGACCTCTCATTATACTAACAAGCTTTCATGGCTTATTCATTGCTCCTGGGTCCTCAAATTTTGTCTTACACATGACTCCACCTTGTCATAGCTACCTCGAATGTGAGTAGGACAGATTTATTTAAAAGGGATGTGACCAGGACGGTCAGTAACTAGTACGTACTATGTTCATCAAAAATTGCAACCTGCAGTGGGGGAAACACAGTCTGGAAGGGATTACCTCCATAAGGACAAAGCCTATTGCATATTTTTTTTTTTAAAGATTTTATTTATTCATTTGACACAGAGAGAGAGATTACAAGTAGGCAGAGAGGCAGGCAGAGAGAGAGGAGAGAGGAGGAAGCAGGCTCCCTGCTGAGCAGAGAGCCCGATGTGGGCCTCGATCCCAGGACCCTGGGATCATGACCTGAGCCGAAGGCAGCGGCTTTAACCCACTGAGCCACCCAGGCGCCCGCATATTTTTCATCATGGAATCCACAGTGACTAAAATAGTGTTGAGTACATAGCAGCTAAGCGATTATATGAAGACTTTCAGAAAGCATTTAGTGCTCATTCTTGTAAGTATAGTATTGTTCTTGGTAATAGAGAGAAGGGATAAAAGAGAATTTTAAGAATTAGAATCCCTGCCTTTAAGTTCTAATTTAGCTGAGAAAATAAGTCATGAAGATAAAATCATACAGGTATAACGGATTTATCAGTAATGGTCCCAAGGGAAGTAACTCAGACTTAATGGGACAATTGAGGAGAGTTTAATTAAGGGACTGTATATAAAAAGTTAAGGGACACAAACAAGGGTTGGTGTATCATTGGAGAGTTAGCAGGAGATCAGAGATCTTATCATCCCTTTATCTGAAGATACAAAAGGAAGGAGAAGTTACTAGAATGTTAAGATGGAGCTGTGACTGTGTAAGCGGTCTGCTGGACAGGACCTGTGGCCTTTAGGTAGAGGTAGTTGGGAAGCTGGGAGAATAAAAACCCTGACTTATTCACCTCCAACCCCTAATTTCTTACCTGTGCATCTTAGTGACTAACCCACCATCTAAAGAAAAAAAGGCAGTGGAGCTCAAGGCAGTATATAAATTTAACTCTTCTGGGCAGAGAAGGATGAAGAAAAAATGAAAAAATCTGGCAAAGTGGTGGATATTATTCTTTTGGTGTTCTGATACTCAATTTCCAACTTGGGGGGGGTTCCCTTCACACTAACAAGCAATTCTCAGACACCAGCAGGATGTCCTCCAACTCAGGATGCCAGTCATAAGCCCAGGTTACCTGTGCTTTTGACTGACCCTCTACAGATTGGAGGTTCCCATATCACCTTATTAACACAACAAAAGACATGATTATCACTCTCTAAGTTTAGGAAACTCCAAGGGTTTTGGGAGCTGTATGCCAGGAACTGTAGATTAACACCAAATATATATGAGAAATATATTTTGGTCATCTGAATGACCAAATATGTCTTTCTTATAAATCATAATATCACAATAATTAACATGATTTTTATCTTTTCCATCTTATTGCATATGATTAATTCCCTTTCCAGCCAAAAGCAAATTGTTAAAGCAGAGAAGCAAACCGGAATAGACTATCTTTCTGCTCCCAGTCTCAAAAGTGACTCTTACTTTGTCTATGGGGGTGAACAATCTTGAAAATTGGGCTTCGAGAAAAAAGAAGTCCTTAATTCCAATAGTTACATGTAGAGTTTGGAAACAAATCTTAGAGGTCGAAATGCTGACTTTTGCCATTATCAATACTATAGAGGAGAACAGAACATTTTTTCCAATAAAGCCTGGCAGGAGACGGTAGAGGGAGAAGCAAGAGTCAGAGGGAGTTCTTACTTGTTTACCTGCTCCTGGTTAGCTAAACCCTAAGGGAGGAAATTGTGGGGAAAACATCCAAATAAATTTGTGAAGAAGTTTCAGAGGTTGACAGAGGGAGGAGGGCTTAGTTTTATACTTTTCAGAGCACAGGCAGAGCATATTTTTATAAATTCTTTGGCAAAGTGCTGTATTTAGCATAATAACACAGAAAAAAAATGGGTGGTACCTAGATAGTAGCTCAGAAATGTGAGATATAGGTGTCCAAGTGCGTGAGCCAGAGGACAGCTTTAGAGGGCCCTGCATAATTAAAGCATGGTAGAGACAAGTCAGCTGCAATTTTTAGACCTCTTATGGTACCCCAAAATCAGAAGAGGTTGAGGATGGAATGAGGGAGTGGGCCACCATGGCTGTGGTAGGAACTGTTGGGCTCAGCATCATGCTCTACAAAAGTTAGATTCAACCAGCTGCACCACAGGAAATAGCAGCATAAGAGGCCCAAGGTCAAGACAATGTCAACCAACTAACTTTAGACACAGAGAAGAACACACAGAAGAACTTACATAAAGACATGAGACCATCCCAGCTCTGTGAAAACACACAAGCCTTCTTGTGTGTGTGTGTGTGTGTGTGAGAGAGAGAGAGAGAGAGAGAGAGAGAGAGAGAGAGAGAAATTACCAGCAGAGGTGGGACTGGGGAGAGAAGAGAAAGCACTCTTTGCTCCCTGAACAAACTAAGTTACCCAGAAAAATGTTTTGTTTTGTTTTTAAAGAAGAGTCTAAATTTCCTAACTTTCTTTGGTTGGCAAGTTTAGAATTCTACCTGTACCACTACTACCCTTCACTGGAGAAGGAAAGATAGATTGATAAATATTTAGAAGGTAAAAATAATTGATTAGATTGGGATGATGGACAAAATGGAGGTGAGATTTCCAAGCTTCATCTTTGGTTGAATGATGGAACCACCAAAAAAGAGCATATTTAGGTAGAAAGATGATGAGATTGAATGTACATACATACGAGCCTGACTGCCTATGGGACATCTGGACATCCAGAAGGATACAGGCAATCAGCCATAAGAAATTAAGGCTTAAAACAGAGGTCTAGGCCATAATTATAGACATGTTAGCAGTTCAATAGCTATAAGAGATAGCTGCCATCAAAGAGCACTTATTTGGGGGCCTATCTCACACTAAGCATTTGGCAAATATTGTCCCATTTGATCCTCACTAATGAAATAGGTTATACCAAGGTTCAGAGTTTCAACCTCCTACATAAAGTCAACAGCTAGTAAACAGTATAGCTAAAGTTTAAACTCCATTTTTATTCCAAACTTATGTTTTATGACACCCCAGCCCTGAGAAAACCTACAAGCAGTTATGAGAAATAAGGGGACCAGTGGGCCAAGGGTAGAAACCTGTGAAGCACAAGCATTTAAGGCGTGGGAAGAGAAACAAGTGACAACAAATGAGCCAGAGAAAAACAAACCAAAAGGTCAAAGAAAAACCAGAAAAGTGCAGGGTTATAAACACCAAGATAATAGACGATTTCAAATTGGAAGTCAGATCAAGGTCATCAAATTCCACATGAGAAATTAGGCAGGCCCAGCAGCAATCCGCCATAAAACAGAAATGATACATCCTAGACTGAGCACAGGTATGACTAGAGGACACAGCCACCTGCATGAGCAAGAAGGCCAGACCCCCATTTTACCCAGTGTGGGTACATCAGTATGGCGGCCATACTCAGCTGCCACGTGTGGATGAAGGGTGAGGAGGAAAAAGCCTGAACTTGGCTAATGAGTGGATGGCTTCATATGTGGGTGAAAGACAAAACTGGATGACAGCTGCACTGCAGCTTCACTTGGGGCAGAGAGATTGAGAAACAGGGGCAAGGAAAGCTGCTCAACAGACTGAGCCTTTAGATGATGCAGCTGGTCAACTGCTTTGGTGGAAGGACAAGTGTCCCTACGTTTGAATGTATATAAACTAACTAGCAGTAGTAACTGGCTGGATCAGCTGTTCAGAGGCCTGAAAGGAGAAAGAGTGGAAAATAGAAACAGGGAGGCTTGAGGTGGAGGCACGTGGATGGCCATGAAAGAGTGGATGTGGCATAAAGATCACTGTGACATGTGTCAACACCCACCAGAAAGCATACACAGTGGAAGAGGCTCCAAATGTAGACAAGTAGCTTTGGCTGCTGATGTTAGACAGACTTTGTCAACAGCCACCCTGGTACTGGCATCATGAGCCCACAAACCAAATGGTCATGGTGGCAAAGATGAAGACAATGTACAAATCAACACAAACAACCACTTACTGAGGCCAATTTAGTAACATCTGCCTCTAAATTTCCACCTTGCCAGCAATAAAAACCAATAGTGAGACCACAATGAAACCAACCACCCACTTGGAGGAAAGTTTCAAGTAGTAGGTGAGGATCAGATTGTCAAATTCAGCAAAGAAAAATCAGGCCCCTTCTTTCCTAAAAGGGCCATCAGGAATACACATCTCTTCTAGGTATGAGTTTGGTTCACTCAACCATTAGCAAAATATGGGGCTTGCACTGTGACTGGTCCATAGGCATGGAATCCCACAGCTCATAGCATCTGATCTGGGAATGCTTCTCACTGAAAGAGGGGTTGATATGGGCCTGTGACCAGAGTTCCACTGGTCTCTTCATATACTGTACCGCCTAGGAACTGCCAACATGACAGCAATGGGATGGCCTGCTAAAGATGCTGCTGATGGGGGAAGTCAGAGGTAATACTATGAAAGGATGGAATACTATCCTTCAGCATGCAGAATATGCACAGCATCAGAGTCTTTTATATGGTGCTCTGCACCCAGGCAGAAGTATACATCATTTCGTGAACCACCCCCCCCACACACACACCTACCATCACCCAGTAAGCTACTTTGTTCTTCCCACCCCTGCAACTCTGCGTTCTGCAGGGTCAAGCGTCCTCGTACTCAAAGAAATTGCAAACTATGGCTGCCATATGGATATTCTGGGATGCTTGTGTTCAGGGACAAGGAGGCAAGAAGAAGAGTCACTGTCTTGCCAGGGATTTGGCCCTAATCAGTAGGAGGAGTTAGGATTGTTATTACACAGTGAGAACAAAGAGGAATGACATATGTGGGAAGCTCAGATGACGCAGTTGGCTACCCTTTAGTGCCGCTATGCTCAATTGTAACTGTGATTAGACTAGTGCAATAATGCAATCTGAGAAGGATATGGTTACCAGGGGCTCAGACTCCTCAGAAATGAAGAATTTGGTCACACCATGGCTTAAACAGAGGTGGCAGTTGAGGGCAAGGGGAATTTGAATGGATAGAGGAATAGGGAGACAGTGAGTATCATCTGCAGTCCCAAGACTAACTGTAGCAATGGGAGCTTTGGTTTGTTCTGCTGAACTCCCTCTTCTAAGTTTTCCCTCAGAGACCAGGATGGAATAGTAGATGTGCATGGCACAGGGTGTGCTCTGTGGCAGATGTGAAGATGAGCTGCTCAAATCCTCTTCTGAGAAAGCACCACACAGCTTCTAGGACTACAGAAACTGATCACTTCCAGCTCGTATCTTCTTTAGGATCTGCCTCAGTTTTTATCTTGTTTGTGGGTTGGCAACCAGCCAATGACTGAACAAGTTGGCAGTACAAGGGCCTAGCTGTTTCTGCTCAAAGCAGCCCATCTCTAATGGCCAAGCTTTGCTCCACACCTCTCTGTTGGACTGGCAGAAACTTTTGTCAGGTTTGCATCATGGTTGGATGCAATCATCCCTCTTCTTTTTTTATTTCCATAAGTTTTACTTTCCCTGAAATCTTCTTTACCCCAATTGCCATCGCAGTGTCTGTTTCCCAGGAACTCAACAGACAAGAAGGTCAATGGGCTCTCTTCTGCTTCCTGCCATGTTGTTTAAGCAACCATTAGACCTACTTGCCTGGAGGCCAGAAGCACTCTCACATTCTGCCTTCTTCTTGTGACTAGGTTTGCAAGGCAAGTTGAAATCTTCCTCGATAAATGAACTCAGAGTCCATTTTGTAGACCTCATCCTTGCCAAAATAAGTCCCAGTGTCTCACCTGGGGAAGTTGCCAGAAACTACACTCTTTGTATCACTTTCCAAAAGACAGTATCCATTAGTTTACCCTCCTTCAAAGATCTCCACTATTCCTTTTACTGGATTTACCAAACACAAAACTTCTTTTCCCTCCATTTCCTTCACATTCTCTCTCCATAGTCAGCACTAAATTCCCCACTGACCCTTCTAAAACAGAAGAGGTAGAGGTAGACAGGGTAGAGAGGAGTAGAGAGGGGTAGAGAGGAGAAGGGGGGAAGGAAGGAGGGAAAGAACTTCTGCATTCCATCCATCTGAAGAGCTTCTACCTGCATCTTTTTTTAGCATTAAAAAAAAATTCCACTTACATCTGTGTTCAAAAGATAAAGAAAATATTCTGGACTTGGAGACTGGGAAAAGCCCACTAAAGAATATGTGGAAATGAAACAAAGTGTAAAGTTGATCAAATTTTATTGTCTCCCCCCTTTATAATTTGGTGCCTGAATGAACCAAATATTGTTTATTTTTTTCCACATTAAAAAAAAGGCTCAATGAAGGAAAACTTGTGGGAAAAAAGCCCCAGAATTATTCATTATAATCATTTAATACTCTGTTTTGATTTTTATAATTTTTGTTTCCAAAGTAATATTGGTTTACTAGCAAAGTACAGTAGAAATGAGCCATTTCTTCTTTAACCTCTTAATTATAATTATTTTAATTTTTTTCTTTTTTGACCCTTTCATTGATCTAAAACATACATATAGAAAAGTGCACTGCAACATATATACAGACATATACAGGAATATACAGAAACAGTTATACCCCAAAGAATTTTCACAAAGTGAACATACTCAGAAAGTTCTGTCATGCTTGCTTCAGTCACTGTCCTCCTCCTTCAAGGATAACTACTATCCAAATATCTAATAACATAGGTTAGTTTTGTCTATTTTAATATTTTATATAAATGAATTCATGCTGTATAAATTCTTTTCTCTTTGGTTTCTCTGACTCAACAACATGTTTGTGAGCTTTGCCCATGCTATTACATACAATGGATAGTTTATTTTCATTTGCTGGATATAATGATAATGACATATATAATAATTGATTATATCACATTTATTTTCAAAATTGGGTTTTTACATTCTTGTGTATGTCTTTTAGTGCATATATGGATATATTATTGGGTATATACCTACAAATGTAATTTTTATGTAATAAGGTATGTGTATAAGCTCTAATAGATAATGAAACCCAATTTTCTTACATGGTTGTAACAATTTACATTCTTACCATCAATAAGAGGTTTTCAGTTATTTCACATCTGAAAATTAGAGTCATTTTGGTGAAAACAGAAAGAGAGGAAAGTCTGGGGAAAAAAAATATTGAAGTAAATAGCGGCTTGATGTTTTTTGATTTCATGAGAATTATAAGCCTACAAATCTAACAATCCCCAAGCAGCAAAAATGCAAGGAAAACCACACCTAGATACATCAAATCAAACTGCTGAAAACCAACAGGAAAATGTTAAAAGCATTCCTTTAACTTCCCCTGTCCCCCAAAAAAGACACTTTAGAAATAGGAGAACAATAATAAGAATGACTACTAAATTCTTGAAAGAAACACTAACAGCCAAAGACAATGGGAAGATATCTTTAAAGTGGTTAAAACCCCAGAAATCCATACCTATGTGAAAATATTGTTCAAAAATAAAGGTAGAACAAAGACATATTCAGATAAGCAAATGTCAATAGAATTTGTGGCCAACAGGACTACACTATAATAAATACTACAGAAAGTTCTTTGAGGAAAAAC
Source organism: Ailurus styani (assembly GCA_002007465.1). Classification (NCBI taxonomy): domain Eukaryota; kingdom Metazoa; phylum Chordata; class Mammalia; order Carnivora; family Ailuridae; genus Ailurus; species Ailurus styani. The sequence continues at coordinate 6,022 of LNAC01002232.1, read as the reverse complement.
AAATAATATTAAATGGCAGCTCAAATTTTCATGGCAACATGAAGATTTCCCAAATGGTAAACATGTAGGTGAGTCCAAAATAAGGTTATGTTTCTCATTACTGAACTGCTTTTTTTTTTTTTTAAGATTTTATTTGTTTATTTGACAGAGAGACAGCAAGAGAGGGAACAGAAGCAGGGGGAGTGAGAGAGGGAGAAGAAGGCTTCCTGCTAAGCAGGGAGCCCGATGTGGGGTTCGATCCCAGGACCTGGGGATCATGACCTGAGCTGAAGGCAGACACTTAACAACTGAGCCATCCAGGAGCCTCTGAACTGCTTTAAAATGTAACTGACTACAGCAAAAATAATAATGTATTCTGAGGTTTAAATATGTTAAATTCATGACAGCAGTTGTACGAAGATAGGAAAGGAGCAACATATATACTATTGTGGGTTCCTACATGATATGTGAAGTGAAATAACATTAATTCAAAATAGACTATTAGATAAAGATGCATATAGTGAATCTTATATCAAACATTAAAAATAAAAAAGTATAAAAAGCCAATATAAGATATAAAGTGGTACAGTAAAAATTGCTCAATTAATGAAAAAGGCAGGAAAATAGGGAAAAGGAATAAAGCAGAGATAAGATAAATAAAAAACATATAACAAAACCAGTAGACCTAAGCCCAACAATATATGTATGTGAATTAAAAACTCCAATAAAAGGGCAGAGATGCTAAACTCAATAAATAAGACCCACCTGCATGCTATTTATAAAAGCTGCATTTAACATAAAAAATAAACCACAAGTAAAAGGAATAGAAAATGCACACTATGCAAATTCTAATCATCAGCTAGAGTGACTACAGTAATATGAGGAAAGCAGATGTAAGGAGAAGGAGGGCGCCTGGGTGGCTCAGTGGGTTAAAGACGCTGCCTTCAGCTCAGGTCATGATCCCAGGGTCCTGGGATCGAGGCCCACATCGGGCTCTCTGCTCGGCAGGGAGCCTGCTTCCTCCTCTCTCCTCTCTCTCTGCCTGCCTCTCCGCCTACTTGTAATCTCTCTCTCTGTGTCAAATGAATAAATAAAATCTTTTAAAAAAAAAGATCTAAGGAGAAGGGGAATTATCAGAAAATGTTTCATAATGATAAAAGAGTCCATTCATCAAAAATATGTAATAAACTTAATGTGTAAACAAATAATTATAGAGGTTTGAAATGCATGCAGCAAAAACTGACAGAACCAAAGGTAAAAATTCAAAAATCCACAATTAGAGTTAGTGATTTTAGCTCTATTTTCTAAGTAATTGATAGAAAGACAAAGTTCATAAGGATATAAAAGATTTAAACATTACTACTAACCATTTAATATTTATAAAACATTAGACAACAAAATGCAGAGAATACATTCTTCTAAAGTGCCAAAAGGACATGAACTAAAGTTAGATCATTATGCTAGGTCAAATCTCAGTAAATTCAAAACAATTGAAGCTATGTAGAATATGTGTTCTGACAAAATGATTTGAAATTACAAATCAATAGCAAACAATTATCTAGAAAATGGCCAAACATTAAGCAACACGTTTTTAGATAACTCATGAGCTAAAATAAAAGCTAACAAGGGAAATTAGAAGATATTTGAATCCAGGGGCTCTAAGGTGGCTCAATCAGTTAAGCATCTGCCTTCGGCTCAGGTCATGATCTCAGGGCTCTAGGATGGAGCCACATGTCATGCTCAGGACTCCACAAGGAGTCTCCTTCTCTATCTCCCTCTGACCCTCCCCCCACTCCTAATCTCTCTCTCTCTTCTCTCAAGTAAATAAATAAAATCTTAAAAAAAGAAAATATTTGAATCTGAAGGATATTAAAATACACCATATCAGAACTTGCGTAATGTAATTAAAGTAATGCTTAGAAGGAAATTTATAATTTTAAATAATTGTATAAAGAAAAGAGGAAATATTTTAAAATAAAGTAAATTTCTCTCTAAGGAAGGGAAAAAACAAATTAAATTCAGAGTAAATAGGAGGAAGGACATAAAAAATTTAACAGCAGACATTCTTGACATAAAAAATGGACAAACAATAGAGGAAACAAATTTAAGAACCCATATCTTTGTAAAGGCCAATAAAATTGATAAAATATTAGCTAGGCTGGTCACAAAAAGAGAAAAGACACAAACTTCCAATATTAAAGGGGGCTAAAAAAAGATTATAAAGGAATATTATCAACAATTGTATGCCAATACAGTTTACAAGTTAAAGGGAGTGGCAGGGCACCTGGGGCACCTGGGTGGCTCAGTGGGTTAAAGCCTCTGCCTTCAGCTCAGGTCATGATCTCAGGGTCCTGGGATCAAGGCCCGCATCCGGCTCCCTGCTCAGCGGGGAGCCTGCTTCCTCCTCTCTCTTTGCCTGCCTCTCAGCCTACTTGTGATCGCTCTCTCTATCAAATAAATAAATAAAATCTTTAAAAAAAAAGATTTTAAAAAAAGGGAGTGGCATAATCTTGTGGAAGATAAATAATCAAAACTAAAAAAGAAACAGAAAATCTGAACCACCTTATAACTACTAAAAAGTGAATTTATAATTAAACACCTACACACACACACACACACACACACACATCAACATTTATTTAAGAAACAACATAATCCTACAATTACTTTAAAGTATGAGAGGACGGAGCACTTCCCAATTCATTATTCATTCAGTGAAATTAATTATTCATTCGATTTGGCATTAATCTCTTCAAAAACCAGAAACATTAAAGATTAATAGGCTTCATTAACATATATTGAAAAACCTTCACAAAATATTAGAGTAAATATTCAGCAAAATATAAAAAATATAACATATCATGAATAAGTGAGTCTTATTCCAGGAATGCAAAGTTAGTTTAACAATTGAAAATCAATCAGTGTAATTTACCATATTAGCAGAATAAAGGAGAAAAAATTGTATGATCCTCCTACAAGATGTGGGGAAAGCATTTGACAGAATTCCACTTCCAGGCTTGTTATAGATGAAACCTCCATCAATAATGATAGATGGCATCTGTCAAAAGTCTATAGCTAATGTCATTATTAATGATGATAGATTAAGCACTTTTCCCTTAATACAAAGAAAAGGCAAGGATATTCTTCTACTTCCTATTCAAAACTTTGCTAGAGGTCCTACTCAGTGCAATTAGATGGGGGGGGGGGACAAACATAATAGAAAGAAAGAAGTAAAGCTATGTTTATAGATGAGATATTAGATACATAGAAAATTCTAAGGAATCTATGAGAAAAACTACTGGAACTAATAAGTGAATTTAGCAAGATCACATTTCCCTCTTTAATATTAATGAAAACTTTGGGCGCCTGGGTGGCTCAGTGGGTTAAAGCCGCTGCCTTCGGCTCAGGTCATGATCCCAGGGTCCTGGGATCGAGGCCCACATCGGGCTCTCTGCTCAGCAGGGAGCCTGCTTCCTCCTCTCTCCTCTCTCTCTGCCTACTTGTAATCTCTCTCTCTGTGTGAAATGAATAAATAAAAATCTTTAAAAAAATATTAATGAAAACTTTGAATATGTAATAAAAAACAATACTATTTATAGTATGTTAAAAGTCATAAAATATTTAGGATAAACAAACAAAATATATATATATAGAGAGAGATGAGAAAAATTATAGAGGATCTATATTACTAAAGAAATACACCATGTTCATGTATTGCAAGCTTAAATATTATTAAGATTTCTACTTTCCCCAAATGATTCACAGATTCACCTCAATTCCAGTAAAAATCCTGACTTTTTTTTCTGTAGGTATGTCCAAGCTAATTCTGAAATTCATATGTAACACAAATGACCTAGACTAGACAAAATAACCTGCAAAACAAGAACAAAGCTATCGAACCTACACTACCTGTCTTTAAGTCTTTTTATAAAAGCACAGTAATTATTAATAATGCAAAGATAGACAAATAGTTCCATGAAAAAGAATGGAGAGTCCAGATAGATATTTACAATTATATGGCCTATGATTTTATCAACAAGTAATTCTGTGTGGAGAAAAAAAGTATTTAATTGGCTATTTATATGAAAAAGAAACTCATGCCCTATTTTATGCCACACAAAAATTAATTCAAACTATATGATAGCCTAAAAGATAAAAAGCTTTAACTATAAAGCTTCCAGAAGAAAATATTAGAGAATATTTTCAAGACCTTTGTCTTGGCAAAACATTCTTAGATTGGCCTTAGAAAGCACTATCCATACAAGAAACAAAATTAATAAACTGGGCCCCTTCAAAATTAAAAAAATTTGCTCATCAAAATTCACCATTAAGAAAAATTATAGGGGCGCCTGGGTGGCTCAGTCGTTAAGTGTCTGCCTTCGGCTAAGGTCTTGATCCCAGGGTGCTGGCATCAAGCCCCCCATTGGGCTCCCTGCTCAGCTGGAAACCTGTTTCTCCCTTTCCCACGCCCTCTGTTGTGTTCCCTCTCTCACTGTGTCTCTCTCTGTCAAATAAACAAAATCTTTAAAAAATAAGAATAGGCAAGCCACAAACCAGGAGATGTTTTTAATGCACAAATATTTAAAGGCTTTTTTTCAATAATAAAAGGACAATCCCATTAAAAAGGGAAAAAATAAATTGAATAGGCACTTCACAAAGGGAGATACAGAAATGGCCAATTAACATATAAAAAAGTGCCCATGATCATTAGCAGGGAAATGCAAATTAAAACCAAACTGAGATATTAGCCCACAGCAGCTAAAATGAAAAAGGACTGGCAATACCAAACTGGATAGTGTATAGATATAGAACTCTTAGACACTGCCAAAGGCAATGGAACAATGGTACAATCAATTTGGAAAAATATTGGGCAGTTTTTTATACAGCTAAGCCTACACCTACCCTGAGACTCAGCAATTCCACTTCTAGGTATTTATCTCCAGATGAAACGAAAACACATGACCAACCACAAAAAGTCTTGCATGAGAAAGTCACAGCAGCTTTATTTGTAACAACCAACTGAAAACTGCGTGACTGTCCCTCAAGGGGGGAATAAGCAAACTGTGGTATATTCATTCAATGGAACACTTGGCAATAAAAAACAAAGAACTGGTACATACAACAAAATGGCTTAATCTCAAAACAACTGTGCTGAAGAAGCCAAAGAGTACACAGTGTATGATTCCACTTATATAAAACTAGAAGATAAAGCTAGTACATGGTGAAAGAACTCAGAACAGCGGTTGCCTCTAGAAAGGCAGAGTTAGGGCATCTGGGTGGCTCAGGCGGTTAAGCGTCTGCCTTGATGAGATGCCAGAGCCCTGCTCAGCAGGGAGCAAGCAGTCTGCTTCTCTGGCCCTTCCCTGGCTCGTGCGTGCTCTCTCTCTCGCCCACTCTCTCTCAAGTAAATAAAAAAATCTTAAAAAAAAAGAAAGAAAAGAAAGGTAGAGTTAACAGAGACAGGAAGGAACTTTCTATGGTCATTGAAATATTCCACCTTCTGATAGGGAAGTGGGTTACATGGGTATATTTATTTGTAAACAAGTAAACTCAGATCTGTGCATTTCACTGGATGCTAACTATACCTTTATAAAAACAGCATAAACAAGTATTTCACTTGACTGGGTTTTACTATTTCTTTTATGTTTGTCAACATCTGCTTTCTATTTTTTGAAGCTATGATAGTTACATTATATATGTTTACATATACATACTCTAGTACGTACTGCATATATGGGTGGAAAATGTGTGCGTGTGTGTGTGCAGAGGGTTCCTGATGAATTGATCCTTGTAATCATTATGAACTGTACCTCTTTATTTCTAATATTCTTACTCTACAAATAAAATATACTTGTCCGTTATTGTAATAACTTTACAATCTTTCCTTTGGTTAGTATTTGCTTGTATTTTCCATTCTTTTACTTTTAATCCTTCAGTATTGTCATTTTATTTTATTTTATTTTAATTTTATTTTTATTCTTTCCCAAGGGGTACAGGTCTGTGAATGATCAGGCTTACATCTTTCACAGCATTCACCAAAGCA
>LNAC01002231.1:12822-27400 GCA_002007465.1 Ailurus styani | reverse complement strand
CATGGGGGACGATGGGGGGCGACACAAAGGAGACGACATGGGGGGACGACATAGGGGAGACGTGGCTGAATGCGAAAGTGGGGCAAGGAGCACCGACACTAGCGCTGGTGACACTGCTGAGCACTCGGCCCGCGCCGGGCTGGTCCGGTCCATGCAGTTGGGGCCCCGTCGTGGCACCTGCGCTGCCGCCCCTGTTTCGTGACCTGGGAAGGAATCTGTTCCTGGCCACTGGTTCAGGAGCAGAGCCGGGGCCAGGACCCCAGGTCCGCGAGCCCGAGTACAGGGCTTGCCGGCCAGGTGGCACGCAGGGCCCAGAGCCACGGGAGACCCGATGCGGGGAGTCGTGTTCTCAGCTGGGCGAGCACCAGGCGGGGGAAGGTGAGTGGCCGCGGGGGCTGGGAGGCTCCCGCAAAGAGGGCGGGGGATGGAGCAGGGCTCTGTGGGGACCCAGGGGAACAGGACCCTGAGCACCGGGGCGCGTGGTCTCCAGCGGGGCGTGTGGCTGCTCTGCTGCGCCCGAGGGCCCGCTCTGCCCTCCCTGCCCGTCCCCTGCCTCACAACCCGGCCACTTGTCTGCCAGGCCCCTCTGGCTGCTGGCCGGTGGGAGGAGTGCTCCATGAGGGAGTACAGTTAGGAAAAAGATGTCTGAAAGATTCCCTGGGGGACAGTCGTGAGAGCAGGGCTGGGGAGCACGGAGACCCTCCTTGCCCCCGGGCAGCCGGGTACCTGTCCAGCCTCTGTCTGCTGCTCTTCCCCCCTGCAGGCAGACCCTGGCCCCTTCCGGCTCCTCTGCGCACTTGCTCCTGTGTTCACCCATGCTCTGTGTGGTGACTTGGGCTCTCTCATCTGAAAGAGAAAGCAAAACAACAGCAGCAAAAGCTTCTCGGTCCTCTGTTTGGCTCTTGTGCCTTTCTCTTCGTTCAAGAAAGGCTCCCTCCAGCAGAACCCTTCTGACCTCGGGCTCCCTGCTCAGCCTTCCACCCGCTGGACACTGGCCAGATCCAGTGGGCCCTTTCAGTCCTTTTTTTCTGGCCACGCTGTGGCTCCTGACACTCCTGGGCCTTTGACTAGACCAGTGCCCTCTGCTTTGGCTCCGTTGTTGCCACTTAGGATTCTAGGCTTGGGTGTTTTCTGTCCTTGCTGTGCACACTTGTGAGCCACACTGCGGATGATCCTGCTTACTTCCTGTCTCCGCCGCCACTTCCATGCTGTCACCTCCTGCATGCAGCTGAACTCAGATTTCAATGCCAGCTCCAGACCCCTTTGCCGCCGTCGCCTGAATCTTATGTCTGTGCTGGTCAAAGGCAGCACTTCCAGCACTTCCACCCTCTAGTCACCCTCACTGCTCTCCTTTATGCCCCTGTTGCTTTGCATGGTTTCTCTATTACCTGTGCACGTGAAGCAAAACCAGGTTTTAAAAATCCTTTGCAAAAGCTTACATTAAACAGAATCACTGCGATCACACATTCCACATATTCCCTATTTGGCTCAACATTTCTCGGCGAGGGAGGGACACATGCTGTTGGCCTCTTGGATGGGAGATGTTTTGTTGAACAGGACTGTCTCATGCATCACAGGACGCTTCTGCCTGGCCTCTGCCAACTAAATGCTGTGGAGAGGCTCTCCGCACAAGTGTGTGGGAGACCCAGGGGCACCCCTGCACCATTCCTAGCCTCTTCCTGGGGCAGGGCTGTGTCGCCCAGGTCAAAAAGCACCAAGAGAGCCATCTAAATGTAGTTGGATAGGGACTAAGGAGGAAGTTTCAGCTACATGTAAAAATTTGGAACTTTGTTTCTTAGGATGTTAAAGTATATGCAAGGGCTAGGATTACATTGGGCATGAAATCATATTTTCCTAATGCAGAGTTACAAAAAATAAGTCGTTCGTGTAGTCACACTGCGTGGTCCTACCCAGGGGAAGAAATGCCATGGCAGGAGTTGAGGTCCCCCTTGGTGCTTGTGTCCCCGGAGGAAGAATACTACGTTTGCTAAGGGGCGGCTGGGGATAGGCTTGCCCAGAGACGTGGAGGAAGAGTGGGGTTTGCCAGGGCGCCCTATGCAAATGGAGAAGGGGGTGGTATTTTCCAGGCAGAGGGACTCACATGTACAAAAGCACAGAGGCAGGAGAAAATCCGTCATGCTGAGTGAACTCCGGTGACTCCAGTGTGCCTGGAGCACGGTTTTGCAAGATACAAAGACCTCTAGAGATGGATGTTGGTGACAGTCAGTCAACAGTATGAATGTCCTTAGTGCTGCTGACCTATACAGCTTAAGATGGTTAAGACGGTGGTTAAGTTTTCCATTGTGTGTATTTTACCACAATAAAAAAAGTTGCCTGGAGCATGACGTGGAAAGGAGAGCATGGTGGGAGTTAGGGGAAAGGAAGGCCGTAGAGAGGAGCTGGGCCGAGTAGGGGCCAAATCCTCAGTCCTCAGAGCATGCGCTGAGCTGCCCCGGGCGCCATAGTGAACTCCCACGGCGCCATGGCAGAGCGGACATTTTTGAGGGAAAAGCAGTGATACCAGCCAGCTGTGGGGACACCTCCAAGTAGTTTACCGTTTTATTGTTAGGTCGCCCTCCATTAGTTTTGATGGTTACGGAGAAGAAGCTGGGTTGTTGGCAGTTGCTGTGAGGAGAAGGTAGTGCTCTGCAAAACTCTGTCTGGAGAACAGCTCACGAGGGTGGTGGTGTCTTGAGAAATGGTGCAGCACCCAGCAGGCACACACATCCTCGTAGGAATTCGTTGTGGTTATTTAGAAATGAAAGAAAAATCATATCTTTCTTTTGAATTATGGGAGTTACTATTTTTTTATAGATGGCTACTTAGGGCATAAATACTAAGTTTCGATCTAATTAATTAACCCAGTGGAACTATTAAGGATTTCTTTCAGCCCAAAGCCCTAGGAAAGAATTGCTCCCTCACAAAAATGCCCTGTGAACAGAGCCCTCTGGGGAAGCTCTGGGCCAGATGCCAGGGCTTCCTGTGGTTTTCATTCCGTAGGCAGTGGCAAGCCAGGGAAGAGCAGCGAGTGCTGCCGCNCATAAATACTAAGTTTCGATCTAATTAATTAACCCAGTGGAACTATTAAGGATTTCTTTCAGCCCAAAGCCCTAGGAAAGAATTGCTCCCTCACAAAAATGCCCTGTGAACAGAGCCCTCTGGGGAAGCTCTGGGCCAGATGCCAGGGCTTCCTGTGGTTTTCATTCCGTAGGCAGTGGCAAGCCAGGGAAGAGCAGCGAGTGCTGCCGCCAGCAGGAAGACGGCCTGGGGCGTGTTTGGGAGCAGAGTGCCTTCCGGACTGGAGGCTGGGAGGCCAGTCGGGGGGCTGTTGGAAGCACTGGGGGGGTGGCTGGTGAGGAGAAAGGCCCGATGAGGCCGTGGTCGTCGGGGTGGTAGGAGGACAGGACGTGGTGGCTGAGCATGCAAGAGTGGGCAAAGTAGTGCAGGGCGCTCACTGGCCATGTGGCTCGGCTCCTGGGCCACCGCGGCGCCTGCCAGTAAGGTGGAGGGGGGCTCTGGAAGGAGAGTAAAGGTGTAGAGGTGTGAGGGGCTGATGGACTCGGTTGGGTATCGGCTGTGGCCTTCACAGCGGGAAGGTTAGGTCAGATGCAGAGACGGCGGAAACAGCCAGCAGGAGGCCACCCGAGCTGGGGCTCTGGACGGCAGGGCAAGCGAGTGAAGGCCTGTGTGTTTGTGTCCGTGTCTCTCTAGTGGGGACAGAGGACCGAGTTGCAGGCTCTGGGGGGCCTCGGGGTTCAAGGAGAGGAGCAGGCTGGAGAGGAGCTGCGAGAGCGGCAGGAGGAGGGCGGGACCGCGCTGGGCTCCTGGGAAGAGATGCCACGTGGACGCCCTGGACGGTCACCTGACATGGGTGGTCTGATGCCCTAGAGGCTACTGGCCACCTTGACAGGGCAGTCGCCAGGGGTCGGGGCTGGAGGCCCGGCCGCAGTGCTGGGAGCTCAGGATGGCAGGGGGCGCTGCGGGGCTGGCGCATCTGTGCTGTGTCGCAGAGCTTGATGGTAACAAAGTGCTCGGGCCGGGAGGGGCCACTGGCTCCAGCGAGGGGTGGGCGCACTTAGTCTTGGGGCGCTTTTGTGTTTAATGGGAGTGAGTTGAACTTGTTTCTGTGCTACTGGGAGGGATCAGTGGAGCAGGAGGGGTTAACGATGCAGTGAAGAATCTGTAATCGATGTCTTGATGTGACACGGTTCTCTAGGAGCCAGAAAGGAAGGGGTGGACACCTGAGCCCTGGGTACGAGAAAGAAGTGCAGGTGTGGAGTAGGGATGGCTGTGGGTAGGGGCAGGAGGGACGCCGGCGGTGTCTGCCACGGATTGCCTCTACCCGGCCAGCCCGGAAACATGGTTATCAGTCGGGAGAGCGTAGAGGGCAGGGCAGCCACTACTCAGAGGGGACGAGGCAGAAGTCTGGCGGGCAGGCTTCTAGCTCCTCTGGTGCAGGAAATCAGGAGGTCCCAGTAAAACTTCATAAAACCTTTACTGTATTATAATTTGCATTGCCTTTGAGTGTGTTAACCAAATAATTGCAGCATTGAATACAACTTTTACTTTGTTTAACTGATTCTTCTCTTCATTTTTAGTTAGAAATACTGTGTTCTGTCAACATCCTGCAGTTTATATTCATTGCCTTAAGACTGGACAAGATCATCCACTGGCCCTGGCTTGTATGTAACTTTTTAAATCCTTAAATAAACTTTTCTTTTTTTAATTATAAAAGTAATTTGTGTTCATTGTAGAAAACTTGGAAAAGACAGTCAGGCTTAGGTAATGGGATGGTAAACCCCCGTAACCCACTGGGAGAGAGCGCGGCTAGTGTCGGGGGTCCCCTGTGCTGGACAGTACTGCTCCGTGAGGGCGGCCGAGCCCGCGCTGTGCGCACAGTTGTGCGGGCTGCTCTCTCGTCCTGACGCATCGTGAACAGCTTCCCTTGGCAATAGAGGGTCTTTATAAACATACTTTTTAAAGTTTAATTGATGCAGTATTCTTCCAGTGCATTTAGCAAGCCGTCCCCTCCTGAATATTGAAGTTGACACCAGTGTGATTATAAATCATGATGTAACACATATTTTTGTGCCTAAAAATCTTGATTTTTTTCATTGTTTTCTTAGAAAGGACTCCAGGGACAGTATTACTGGGCCAGAGGGTGGGAACTTTTTGAGATTTTGAAAGACAGACTGCACTCCCAACTTTCTTTTCAAAAAAGTTGTGCCACTGTACCCTCCTGCGGGGGGCGAGGCCTAAGTCCTGCTCGGAGCCTGGCTTGAGTTCCTGGGCGTCTGGTTGAAATTGTCTGCGTAGATGGATAGAATGGTGGGGGTCGGGGGTGGCTGGAGGCACGTACGCGGCAGGCTACAGCCAGAGAAGTCAGTAGCACTTGCACTTCCCGCCACAAATGCCTAGAAGGCAGGTGAGAACTGACATAGAGGAGGCCCCTGGCCTCGGAGGGGTGGTTGTGCTGTGGTTTGGGTTTTTTCTCCCCCCTGCTGCTTGATGTGTACTTTTGCACATTAGACATTTACCGTTATGGACATGCTTTACTTTTAAAAAAAGTACCAAGTATAGCAAAAAGAGAAAATATTCATTTGGTGACGGGGGAGAGAATAAAGAATAAAGGCAGACCTCATCACCTCTGCCCAAAGTCTTTGATAAAACAGTCATAAAACAAAATGTTCGGGTACCTGTCCTCCATCTTTAGGGTGCTGTATCTGGAGAGAGGTAATGGGTTCAGGATTTTCTGTTGTGACGTGGAAAAAACAAATCTGAGTAAGGCCAACATTTCAGTATAAGGTGCAATCAGAAAAAAAAGATGAATTATGAATGTTTTCTGTAGGTGAGCAGAGAGATTTTTCCAGCCCCAGTCCTGGGCAGGTCCTAGCAGATGCAACAGTCTGATGGCATGCTTCTCGCAGTGATCGGGAGAGACTGAGGGGGGCCGCTATGATCGGCTGGGGGTGGGGGTGCTAAGTGAGCGTTGCCAAGCGAGGAGGGGCATGGGGAAGAGACCCTCCATGGATTGTAGAGCAAAACCTACCATCAGGAACTCCAGGCTACTCGGGAGGATTCAGAAGCACACATCAACTCAAGTCATAGGTCTAAAAACAAAATGGGAAGCCAAAGAACCGTCTGAAGAACACATAGGAGAAAATCTTTGGGAACCTGGAGTTAGATGAGGAGTCCCTACAAGTGGCACTAACATCAAGGTCCATAAAAGGAGCTCAGAATTTGAAATGATTAAAAAGACAGGCCACAGAATAAGAGAAAATATTTTCAGAGCACGTGTCCAAATGAGGACTTGTACCCAAAACATCTAAACTCTCAAAACTCAAAAAACAAACAACCTAATTTTAAAATTGACAGAAGACTTGAAAAGACAATTTCCAAAGAGGATATATACATGTGGCAAATAAGCACATGGACAGGACATCATTACCCAGCAGGGAAGCCAAATCAAGGTCAGGATGAGGGCCCGCAATACATTCATCAGAAGGGCAGAGCTAAAACAGGACGTGGGGTGCAGGGGAGGATGGGAAGGGACAGGGACCCTCACACATCGCTGGGGGAGACGCCGAGTTGGAGAGGCACTCAAACAGGCCATTTCGTGTGAAGTTAAGCACGGATGGCCGGGGGTTCAGCAGCACCGGTCTGCGCTGTTGCCCCTAGAGGGGTGACGCTGTCCGGCCACACGCAAGCCCGTGCCTGAGTGGTAGCAGCTTTATTTGGGACAGCCGAAAGCGGGCAAGCAACCAGATTTCCTTCCACGGGTGCTGGACGCACAGGTACTGGGGCCCCCACCCTCTGGAACACCACGGGGCCATAAAAGGCAACAGCGTGTCATTACACAGGCAGGAGGGAGAAAGATCACACAGGGGAGCCTGGGGAGGCCCCTGGGGCTTCGGTGCGCTTGTGTGGGGGCAAAGCAAGGTGTTTCTGGTGCGACAGCAGCAGGCGTGGAAGCCACCTGGGCACGGTGGCCGGGACCGGGCGGCAGAGCCCTCTCGGCATCCGTGCATGTGTGAGTAGAGGGCAGCCTCGGGCCGGGCAGGCAAACAGCCACAAAGGGTGGGGGGTGTCAGGGTAAGGTGGGGTGAGCATGCGGGGGGCCAGGCCACCCTGTTTCCCTTGGGGCAGAGCCAGGTGCAGGCTGAGTGAGGTCCTAGCAGGAGGGCAGCTGCTGGGCTCTTCACCCCAAGAGTGGCCCACAGCAGAGTGTGTCTGGAGCAGGCGGCGGCCCCAAGGCCATCCATGGTGCCGTCTGGGCTACGGGGCAGCAGTCCGCGTTCACACGGGCACTGTCTGAACTGCAGGCATCCGCCAAGGGCGTGGCTATGCCTGCCTTCGGGTGCTGGCCACAGGCCATTCACACTTCATTCTCCCCTCCTTCCCTCAGGTTGTGTGTGTCCCTCTCTGGATTCTCATGTCCTTTCTGTGCCTGGTGGTCCTCTATTACATTGTGTGGTCTGTCCTGTTCCTGCGTTCCATGGATGTGATTGCAGAACAGCGAAGGACGCACATCACAATGGCACTGAGCTGGATGACCATTGTTGTGCCTCTCCTTACTTTCGAGGTAAGTTTTCGACAGCAGAACTCTTCAGGCTCTGAAGCCCAGACTTCTCTGTGACGGCCTTCGTGGGCCTGGAAAGCACAGCACGGTAGAGGGTGGAGGGGCGGGGAGGATGACAGGATGACGTAGCCATGATGCATTGGTGTGTGTTGACGTGTCTACATCTAGCAAGAGAGAGTTGGTGGTTTTCCGTAGAGTTCCCTGCAGACTTAGAGACTGGGCACTGTGGACGCTTCAGAGCGAACCCCAGCAGGAGCTTCCCATAACAGTCCTGGTGTTGGAAACTTGCCAAGTGGACAAGATTTTTGCTTCGTCCCGAAGAGGGATAAGTTTGTCTCGTGCCTCCCCCCAGAAGAGAGGGTTTCTGTAGTCTCCTGTGGAGCCGACCTTTCCCCTTACCCGATGAGGGAAGGGTGGACTAACCTCAGACATTGTCCATCCTCAGATGCTTTATCAATAGAACCTCAACTATTTCTCTTTCCTTAGATCCTGTTGGTTCACAAACTGGACGGCCACAACGCATTCTCTTGTATCCCGATATTTGTCCCTCTTTGGCTTTCCTTGATCACTCTGATGGCAACCACATTTGGACAGAAGGGAGGAAACCACTGTACGTACTCAGCACTTCAGAAGCCCTTGACCTGTGTGTGTGTGTGTGTGTGTGTGCGCGCGCGCGTGTGCGTGCATGCATGTGGCCCCACTCTGTGAAAAGATGAGCCTGAGGGTCCCAGTTGAGGTTGTTTGAGGAAGGCCTGGAACCTTCCAAGGAAGGGGTGCGCTGTCAGCCTCACTCTCCCTGCCCTGCACCATGACCTCCTTAGTGGTGCGCTCTGCCATCTGAGGTGGGGCTGACCATGGCAGGTCACCTCTCAGCCCTGCCCACCCCCCGCCCCCCCTGCTGCAGTAGGAGGGGCAGGATACCTGCTCCTCAGGGGCTCCCGAGGGTTCAGTAAAAACCCACATTGCCCAGCAAATCCTGGGAGAGCTCTTAGGTTCTGTGTCCTGCTGGCTCTCCCCAGTGACATTGCTGATGTCACTATGGCTTGTCAATGGTGCCCTGTTTGCCCTCTCTTCTCTCCACCTGCATGATGGCACATTCAGTTTTTTGAAGCGATCTTTGACAACGCTTCCTTCCTCACTAGACTGTAAGCTCCTCTGCAGGTAGCCCCAGAGCATGCCATTCTGGAAGCCAGGTGGCTGGAGGGTGGGGGCTGTGCCTTGGGAGAGCCAGCACTGAGCTGACGGTCCCGTGGTCCAGAGAGCCGGAGCAGGCCTCAGAGAAGGAGCTTTGGGGGGGCCCCATGAGCTCAGGCTGCCTGCTGGCCTGGACCAGCATGACTGCCGGATGCTGACAGAGGAGTCCCTTTTTTGGTTGACATTCTTGCCATTCTTGGTCCTGTGTGAGCATGTCCCAGGTGGGGAAGACGAGAAGATGCTGATGTGGTCTCGCTGCTGCAGATATCCGTCCGACACGTGCTAGAGCTGTCCCATCACGGAGCCCCCGTCAGAGGGCCCGGGAGGCCTGGGCTGGAGGGGGCCCCTGCCTCACCCACTGATCTCTAGCAAGGTCACAGCGCTCCCTGTGGTTGCTGCCGGTCTGGGAAGCCCACTCAGAGAGCCAGGGAGCCACAGGCCTTTCTTCTTGCCCTCAGTGGGTTATCAGGCCTTGCTCGGTCTTCGTTTCTAAGGCAGCAGGAGAAAGCATTATGTTGTACGAGTAAAACTTCACGTTCAGGAAAGTAAAGTGACAGGAGATTCAGTGGAGGCCAGTGTTTGAAAAAGGACATCCTTCTTTTTCAGGGTGGTTTGGTATTCGCAAGGATTTCTGTCAGTTTCTGCTTGAAATCTTCCCATTTTTGAGAGAATACGGAAACATTTCCTACGACCTCCATCATGAAGATAATGAGGAAACGGAAGAAACCCCAGTTCCGGAACCACCTAAAATTGCTCCAATGTTTCGGAAGAAGACCAGGGTGGTTATCACCCAGAGTCCTGGGAAATATGTCCTCCCACCTCCCAAATTAAATATTGAAATGCCAGATTAGACACCACTCCCTCGAGCAGAATGCAAGTGGACTGGGACGCACGCTGTCTTCTACCCTCCTCTGCCTCTTTGTTTACCCCACCCAGAACTGGAACTGGAGCTGGGGCTCCAGGGACTTCCATCTCATGCCTTGTTTGCACTCAATGCCTACCAGTGACTCACCGTGATGGGATGCACACATGGCAGGGGACGGGCACGCACAGTGCGGGCTTGGGGGGGAGGGGTCAGCGGCTGTGGGTGTGATGGAGGGACCATGTATGAGAAGGAAAAAGTGATCCCCTCTGGGCAGGCACCTCGGGAGCCGGCTTGGCTCTGTTAGGCATGGCTGATGAGGCCAGAGAAGGAACTGGTTTTCAAAGTGCTATAATTCCCGTCAAAAGCGTTCTTTGAAAATGTTTTTTTAAACCAGGCTGGCCTCACCACGTAGCTTCAAGTCTGCCATTGTGGCGTGGTCGGCAGGCTCTGTCGCTGCATCCCCGGGCCCTGCGTGCCGGTGCCGCCCTTACTGTGTGTGCTCCTGCTGGGCGAGCGCCTTCTCTCCAGGCAGCGCGGACAGCGGTTTTTAATGGCCCCATTGGTGAGCCCTTTCTAATGGAGTGACTCCGTGCCTGTATAGTATTTATACAAATATTTTAGCATTGTAATATACCGTGTCAAATCCTAGTTCTGTACAGTATATTCTGTTAAAGTATTTTTTTACGAGCTTGTATTGGAGACATACGTGTTCTGTTGCGGAAGTAGAAGCTGCTGGCACACCTGTCCTGCCGGGGGTGGGGGATCACGCCTTCAGGGGACATCATCTTTTCTCCCTTGAAATCCTCCACACAGTAGCTGCTACCGCCAGAACAGCCACAAAAAGCAAGAAACGGTTTGGGTTTCGCCTACATACTTGGAATATTGGCTGTCGGGTAATGATCAAGCGTGATCTGAAACTGGAAATATAGGACAGAGTGGCTGAGACTGGAAACAGCCACTGGAAGGGGGGAAATATTAAGGTCTGAGGCCTTGAGTCTGCCCTTGACAGAAGCCCTTCTGGCTGGCCCCAGGCCTTTCACTAGGAGTCCAGTGGCTCTGAAAGTGGCTGGGGGAGCCCTGAGTTAAAGCAGAAGCAAGCAGACCTCCAGACTAAGAGCCTTCTGCCTGAGAATAAGCAGCCCTTTGTTCTGGGAGGGAAAAGGAGCGCCGACATTCTCACCCAGGACAAGAGGGAAGGGTTTAATGCATGCAGCTGCTGCCGAGGCTAAACTGGGCTCAGCAGGTGTCCAGTGTGTGCATGCGTGCACACAGACAAACACACATGAGACCACCTGGCACAGGCTCCCGTGAGCCTGCAGTCTCTGGGGTAGAGGGGAACGTTCGGGATGGTGAAGCCTTTCCTGCTTGGTGTGTAACAAATGTAGTGCAATCCACTATTTTTGCTCCCTACAGCTGTTCAATAAACTGGTTCCTCCTTTTCCATGGTACTGTGTACATCTGATTTTAGATGTGGTCCAGGACACTGGAATGCTCCCAGCCCGCCTGAAAATACCCCCTAGCGGCCACGGACCTCCGAGGCGCAGGGGGACGANCAAAGGAAACCTCTAGCGGCCACGGACCTCCGAGGCGCAGGGGGACGGCTGAACATCTCTACTGCGTCTGCAGGTACAGCTTGAATGCGCAGAGTGCGGAGGGAAAGGCGGATGCCCTGGAGACTCGACCAGTGGCTGGAGACAGCCCTGCCTACGCCGCGGCAGCTTAGGAGCCTTACGAGCCCCAGGCCAGTCTGAAGCCGCGACCGGCACTGTCGTGGTCCTGGGGCAGCGCCCGGGGGCAGCAGCGGCCGGTAGGCACTTCTCCCAAGTACATCGGTGGCTCTGGACTCTGTCTAGCCGGCCCCGGCCGTCTCTGCATTTCACCGGGCACTCGGCTCCGGTGGCGTTTCGGCCCCTGGTTTGTACCTGCTGGGGATGGAATGAGGCCCCGCAGGGAGCCCAAGGACACTGACTCTATTTCAGACTTGCTGCGAGACAAAAGAGCCTCCAGTCTGGAGGTGTCTCTGCTTCGTGGAAATCTCTGGAAGCTCACCGAGCTCCATGCCCACAATCGAGTCGGGGAGGGGGTGTTTGGAGGGGAGGTGGGCCTTGCACATGGGAAGAATGTACTAGAGGGGCTTCTCTGCATGGCTGCCTCTTCCGGATCCTCCCGGCCCCAGAGCCCCAAGAAGGATCCCAGAGCTCAAACCCTGGCCACCAAACAGGACAGGTGTCCCTGGCGTCATCGGTCAAGGAAAGGAGAGGAAGCCAGCTGGCGTGAGGGCAGCAGCTCTGGGCCTGCCCCAGAGTGTGCCTGGGAGGCGCTGGCGGGGTGCGGAGGGGGTCATGTGAAGGCTGAGGAGAGGCAAAAGGAAGGAGAAGGTCCCCTCCTCCTCCCCCTTCCCCTCCCCCTCCCNCTCCCCTCCCCTTCCTCCTCCATCTGCAACGTGGCCCTGGGACACCTGGCTAACCCTTTCACCTAAGCAGCACCCGGCCACGTGGCCTCCGGGGACCCAAGGCACAGGTGGACTAGGAGGGTCTCGGAGGAGCACCTCAGCGCCCTCGCCGGGGCCTAAAAGGCCCGCGTGGCCCGCACCCTTGACCGGGGATGCCCGTCCTGGCCTTTGCTCCCTGCTTGAAAGCGTGCCTCCCGTCCGGGGCTGCCGAGGTGCACGGGTCCAGAGGATGACCTCTGACCTCCGTCAGGCGGCAGGTGAGTGGGGGTCAGCCGGGCCCCCGGGGGGATAGGTGCGGGACACGAAGACGGTTTGGGGTTGGCCCTGAATGTTGGGTGTGTGACGTGAAAGCCGGAGACGAGGACCCCTTGCCCGGGCAAGGACCGCGTGTGACCAGAATGCTGGCGTGCAGTGACCAGAATGGGTCACTGGTGTGGCTGGCCCTTTATCAGGTCACCGGCTGGCTTGTGATGTCACCCCCCCCAAGGAAGCCGAGCCCTTTGTGATGTCCCCGGGCTGTGCTGTTGTCCAGGGGGGCTTCCGACCATACCACACTCACAGGTCTGCAGGAAGGAGGGACGCGCCGGAGCGGAGCATGGCCAGCGAGGAGCAGCGGGGTCCGCCGGGCCCGGCCCCGGGCTTGGGGCCGCCGCCCTCCCCTCCAGAAGCAGGGGCTCCCGCCGCAGAGCCTCCCCTCACCCTGGCCCGGCCGGTGTCCCCTAGGGACCCGGACTTCAGGCTGCTGCTGGAGGAAAGCGCGTTCCAGGCCTTGGCCCAAGAGCTTCTGCTCAAGAGGCCGCGCGCCTCCCAGGACGCCCTGCCGCCGGGAGAAGGCGAAGGCCGCCGCCGTCTGCCCTTTCC
Source organism: Ailurus styani (assembly GCA_002007465.1). NCBI lineage: Eukaryota > Metazoa > Chordata > Mammalia > Carnivora > Ailuridae > Ailurus > Ailurus styani. The sequence continues at coordinate 14,449 of LNAC01002231.1, read as the reverse complement.
CAAGAAGCTGTGGGCCATCGTCAACAGCGCCCGCTTTGCGTCCGTCTGGTGGGCCAGCGACGGCACCTGCATAGGCATCAACGAGAAGCTGTTTCAGAAGGAGGTTTTGGAGCGGGACGGCCCCGACAAGGTGTTCAAGACGGACTCCATGAAGAGTTTCGTCCGCCAGCTCAGCCTGTATGGATTCAGCAGGCTGCGCCGCAACGCCCACACGTCCATCTGCCCGACCAACTATTTCACCGGAGGGGCTCCTGTCCACATCCAGAGCAAGGTAACGGGGCAAGGTAACGGGGGCCGGGCCGCCAGGCTCGGGGTGCTGGGGTCGGGTGGCCGGGAGCCCCGGGGACCGCCTCCCGGGCATCGGGGCCCGTGTCCCCGTCTAGGCACAGGGGGCCGCGACCGACAGAGACAACATGGGCAAAGTCCTCGGGATGGCGCCAAGGGTGTCGGGGGTGCCTTCCTCAGGGACCCGCACGACGGACCCCACGCCGACCTGAGCTGACGCTGGGGGGGCGGGTTCTGGGAACTGGAAAGAGACTAGATCCCAAGAGCTCGCCTCACAAGGAAGAAAGGGTCTTTTCCTATTTTCCCTTTCTTTCTTCCGCCCCCCTCCCGCCCGCCCTTTCCCCTTTCTTCCGGTCTCTGATTTTGGTTGGGTGTCTCTGTGAGACGACGGGCATCGAGGAGACTTACCGGGTCCTCACTTCGCAGCACGCGGGAGGGAAGGCGCTGCTCCGGGCACCCCCAACCGAGCGCCGCCTGTCCAGCCCACGGCCGAAACCTCGGGAAACACTGGATCCTCCCGGCCTGCTGCGCGGGGCCGGGACCCCACGTCCCAGGGGCGGACCGTGCGCCCACGCCGGGCTCCCGCTCCCTGAAGCCCTGGCCGAGGCGGGTGGCCGGGCCCCTTTCCTCAAACTAGTGGTGTCCCCTGGGCGTCTGGGGGCAGGGCTAGCCCCAAAGCCCTCGGGAAGCCTGACTGGGGTGGGAGGAGTGGGCGTGCTTCCCGAGCCCAGCGGGCCCCTGGGGGCCCAGAGCCGGGGACTCCTGGCCGGGGGGCGATCCCGCGCCGCTGGCTGGGTCGGCCCCCCAAGCTCCCGCCCCCATCTGCCAACCCCCAGCCCCCTTCCTTGGACTCCACGGCCCCCTCCTTTGGACGTGGACGCGGACCGAGTGGGCCACTTGCAGTCCCGGCCCCAGGGGGACGTGGGAGTCCTAAGTGAGCGAGGGTGCAGGAAGCCAGAGGGAGCGGCCGGCTTCCTGTCTGGCCGTGACCTTCTCCCGAGAGGCCTCGGGCGATCCGGGCTGCCGCTCGCCATCAGCTCTGTTGTGACCCACACGGTCTTCTCCTGTCCGCTTTGCCCGCAGTTACAGTTTTACAAGAGCCCCTTCTTCAAGAGAGACTGTCCTCACCTGCTCCAGAGGATGAAGAGGAGAGTGAGCGTTAAATCGACACGGACGCAGATGGAGAGCGAGCCCGATGCCCCGGGCGCCCCCCCTCCGGCGACACCGCCACCCAGCCTGCCACCCGAGGGAGTCCTGCGCTCCGCCAGCGACCAGCGCGAGCCAGCGAGCAGCCCCGCGCGGGACGGCCCCGCCACGCAGGTCGGGAGCCGGTCGGCCCCTC
>LNAC01002230.1:35380-47550 GCA_002007465.1 Ailurus styani | reverse complement strand
AGGAGAAGCAGTCTCCCTGCTGAGCGAGAAGCCTGATGTGGGACTTGATCCCAGGACCCTGGGATCATGACCTGAGCCAAAGGCAGAGGCTTAACCCATTGAGCCACCCAGGCGTCCTGCCATGCCTCCTCTTGATCCTCTTTCTCTATCAGCCTGTCTTCTAGATGACTAATTTGATCTTCTGCCTCAGTTATCTTTGCTGTTAGAGTATTTAGATTAGATTGGATCTCCTTGATGGTACTTTTGACATCTGCCAGATCATCTCTCACTTCCACATTTAGAGATTCTATGTTGCCACTAATGGTCTTCTCCAATCTAGCCATTGCCTGGAGAATTTTTACCNTGGACAATTTTTACCCTGAATTCCACTTCTGACATATTGTTTATGTCCATATCCAATAGTTCTTTGGCAGAGGACACAGTCTCTGAATTTTCCTTCTGCTGGGTGTTCCTCCTCCTATTTATTCTCGTGAGAGGTGGTTGAGGGGATGAATAATTGAATATATTAATCATGATCCAGTCAAGTTGCCCCTTGGAAAGATTTTGAGCAATCAGAAGTCACCACCAAGAAGAAAGAGAAAGTAAAAAAAGAAAGAGAAAGAGGGAAGGCAGCTATGCTCACCACTATACCACCAACGTGAAAGAGAAAAAGGTACGGGGAAAAAAACCCAGTCAAAATGTGTCTCAATAACAAATTTACCACTCTGGGGAGTGATGTTAACTGGGCTATGAATAGGGATAGTGGTGTATAGGCAACTTTGTTCTCAATTTTGCTGAGAACCTAAAATTGCTCAAAGAGAAATAAAGCTCTTTTAAACATTTCAATAATTACACATCNAATTTTGCTGAGAACCTAAAATTGCTCAAAGAGAAATAAAGCTCTTTTAAACATTTCAATAATTGCACATTGTCCCTATGTATATGTAATGGGAAACAAGGGCAGAAGACAACTTTCAAATTGGTTTTGTCATTTGAAATTTTGAATTTTCATCTCACCGTGATACAAAGAATCAAAGAACAAACTAAGACAGAGAAGAGAAGCATTTTTCATGTTCGTAAGCTCTGAAATATTCTAATTTTGACCTTGCTTCAGACTTCAGTACTTTAGACTTCCAGCTTCTCCAGACCCCATTGGTATACTAGAAGTTTACGGCAGCCATTCTTGGTCTAGTCCTGAACTCTACTGCTTAAGGAATGGGTCTGTGTATTGAATGCTCCTGATGCACCACTTCAAACAATTCTGGTCCTACCTGTTATTTTAGCCACCTTTATGGTAACCAATTACATGAAGGCTTTGACCATTTTCTTGAAAGTGAAACTTGTCAGTCCTCACCTAGCCTTGGGCCCACACTAAACCTCTTAATTACTGCGCCAGAAGCTTCTCTGGTGCCACTTTGTGGGATGCCCTGAAGAACATACTCAGTATTGAGTATTATACAATCTGGAAATATGGGCAATTAATACCCTTCAGCCACCCTTGATCAATGGCTGGCAGGAGCCAATGGATAAATGGTTCCTCCTCTCATGTCCCTGGTGACAGTTCTAAATTGCATTTCATCAGACTTCTCAAGGGCCCTGTGAGATCAAGCACCAATTGCCAATAGCAGTAGTCAGATCAATAACAAATCTTTCTCTTTCTTTCTCTCTCACTTTTTCTCTTTCTTTCTTCCTTAATTCCTTCCTTCCCTCTCTCTTTCTCTCCTCCTTCCTTCCTTCCTTCCTTCCTTCTTTTTCTTTCTTTCTTTCTCTTTCCTTCTTCAATAACAGATCTTTTTTAAAAAGAAAAGGTTTTTCTTCCCCCCCTTTTCACTCTTCTTGTTCATTAGCCCTGTCAGCTAAAGTAACATTACAAATATACTATTTGCACAAAATTCTTCATCTGTCACTATGCCTTTGGGGGAAATAGTGGAGAGCCTTAAGATGGGCTTTTGGAGATAACAATGAGAAACCCAGATTTGACATTATTGTGATTGTGATAACTACTGAAATGCTGTACTATCACACTTACTAAGATGCTCACTTGAAGGGGAATTGGGCAGATGAGACAGTTGGTTACACAGTAAGTGCAAAAGTTGAATAATATGAGGATATTAGTAATTATGAGGATAATAGAGTTGACTGGGTTTTAAAAACTGCTGTGGGAATCTTGAAAAAGGAAATGACATGTTCACATCAGTCAACTATCAACTGGAGGCATGCTGTGAAATCGAGAGGGATTCTATGAGTTTGTCTAAGGAGACCATATGGCAAACATAGAGGTGTGCTTCCTAACTGCAGGAAGTGAAGACTGCAGACAGTCTCTAGGTGTCAGTTTCTTTAGGGCCTGCCTCATCTGCATAAAACCACCCTACCCAACGTCATGCAATTCCCAGGGTACTCCATATAAAGTAAATGAGTGAAGCAGGCATATAAAGGTCTAGGTATTTCCGCCTGCTCAGTTTAATGCTGATTGGTAATATATCCTCCAGAATTTTTGCCATATTGGCTGAGGTTATGTCAGGCCTGCATTTCAGTTCAACATCTTCCTCTCCCCAATTCTGCTGCCTTCACATTCTTTCCACAAGTAGTGATGCAAAATAAACATACCATGCCTCAAAGTCCAGTTTTGTGTCTACTTCTGTAACACCTCCCCAATCACAACCCTCATCTTCTGGAACTACAGAGGAAACTGCTGAAAATCAGGCCCAAATTCTAATAATGACAGAACTGCAAAAGAGACGATGCAGCATTGACAGAATTTCTATGCCAAAATACGGTGGAAGCCTGAGACCTAGAATGGAGATATTAATTTGGGCTAGTCTGAGAATATTAAACTACCAGATTTTTCTTAGACAATATGGAGCACCATAACAAGCTCTTAATCTGTTAGTCCTGAGGATCAGGTTTTCCAACACTTTGTGTCCTGCAGATAAAACCTGTGGTGATAATGTACAATATGAGCCACCTTGTCATTATATTCCCATTACCTCTATATGATAACCAGGGTCATAATATAGTTCAAATGACTAAACACAGTCTTTGTTCCAAAAACAAAGAATTTACATATGAAAGAACGTGCAAGTCCTGGTTAATCTATCCTGGCAAAATAGGAAGCACATGTGGGCGTGAATCTTGTAAGTGAAAGAGCAGAATAGATGGAATATAAGTCTGGGGGAAAAAAGAGTTTACTCATGTGAAGTGCTTTTCTCATGACTCAGGATTCAACATTGTGGCAAATGGGTACTTGCAGACACTGCTAGGATGGTTCTGTAAAACATGGGGACACCTGGGTGGTCCTAGGTTCAAGTTCTGCATCGGGCTCCTTGCTCAGCAGGGAGCCTGCTTCTCCCTCTGCCGGCCACTCTCCCTGCTTGTGCTCTCTCTCTGTCTCTCTTGCTTGCTCTCTCAAATAAATAAGTAAGTAAGTAAGTAAATAAATAAATAAATAAAATTTTTCTAAAAAAGGAAATTGAACGTGATAATGACATACAGTTAATATGGTGAAAATATTTGAACTGCTGTGGGAAAAATTTAAGGGAGAGTTCAGGAGGTTCATCTAAGTTAGAATTAAGAATGCTACAACTGATTAATTACGTGAGGTTGGAGGCAGCTTACCTAAGAGATCACAGACAACGCCTCTCGCTTCATTAAGTCAAAGAGATACACATGAATAAGGAAGACATCATCTTTGAGAAGTTCAGTAGTAGTATCTTTCCCAAGATGGGATTAAATGTAGAAGACTCACATAAAACTGCACTTCCTGGTATTAAGAGGATGGTAGGATTCGGGGATGATAGAGGCCAGATGTCACCCTTTAAATATGAGATTTAAGTTGAATGTACTTAGCCTAATGAGCAGCAAGACCAAAATAGCAATCAGGGTGCTTTTATCTTCAGGAATCTATGTTGATAGCTAACATATCACAGAATGCTAAGGGATAAAATAAACTAAAAAAAATTGAGCAGGCAAGTAGAATTATGTATTACTCGGGCTGCCATAACAAAGTTCCACTGACTGTCTTAAACAACAGAAATTTTTTCTTCAGCGTTCTGGAGGCTGGAAATCTAAGATCAAGGTGCTTCCAAGGTTAATTTCTTCGGAGGCCTCTCTCTTTCGCTTGTAGATGACCATCTTATCCATCTGTCTTCATATGATCTTTCTCCTGTGTGTTCACATGTTTGTGTTCCAATCTCCTCTTTCTTAGAAGGACATTAGTGTGATATTGTTTGACTCTGGGTTAGAGCTCACCTATATGACCTTATTTGACCTTAATTACCTCTGTAAAAGCCCTATATCTAATAAGAGTCTCATTCTGAAATGCTGGGTTATGGGACCCATAAATTCAACTGAATTTTGGGGGCTGCAATTCAGCCCATACAGCAAATCTCAATTGCCTAAGTGGAAAATTGTGGCTTCCAGACTCAAGTCAGTTCACAGACACAGAATTCACTATTAAAGGAGAATCTAGGTAAATTTGAATTTTTTAAAAACCATAATAAATATACATGACAAGTATATATGATAAAGATCTTTCAAATTCCACCTGAAACCTTACCTTGGGGAAAGAAAAATGACCAGAATGGTTGAGAGTTTAAGCAACATGGATAACAGGGCGCTCAAGGGGGGTTTTATGGAAGCCAAATCATATATTGTACTTTGGCCCAAGACCACTTTACATCTTACTTCTAGATCTGGTTGGTCTGTGGACCAACTGGAATGGTTATTTTGCCAGATACCCCAAGTCATAATTTGGGGAGTTATACTTAGTTGCTGGCAAAACTCAGTCGTTGCTTCTCAGAACCATGGAATATGAAACATTATGGTAGGAAAGGCTAAGGAAAATTCCCTGAAATATATGTCCCCACTTCCATCACCATGATAGTAAATCAAAAATAATATTTTGCCTGGGAGAAGCTTCAGAATTTGGTGCCACCTTAAAGGATGGAGAGGTAATCCTCTGTCTATCCTCATTAAATTCATCTTCATAAGCTGGTGGCATATGACAGTGGACAACCATAAAATGTAATGAAGTAGTGGTCCTAATTACAGTTACTGCATCAGATGTAGTGCCTTTACTAGAATGAATCATCACAGCCTCTAGTACTTGTTCTGGTTCTTGATCTATTGAATGTGGTCTTAATGCTCATCAGTAAACATAATCAAATGCAGTTAACTTTCACATGAAAGTCAGAGCAATACAATTTTACCAACTTGCCCCAAGATTCCCTGTCACAATATAGTCTGCAGAGACCTAGAACTATTTGACAATCTGCAGAATAATATGCTGGTTACTATAGTAAATATATCATGTTACTTGTATCTGGTGACCTGGAAGTGTCAAACACCACAGACGCTCTTGTAAGAATTATGCAAGTCAGACAGTGTGAAATGAAGTTAACAGTCAGCAGCATGGCACACTGGTATAGTTTCTCTAAGTCCAATGATCTGGGGCATAATAAGACAGACCTTCCAATGTAAAGCTCAAGTTGTTGTATGTCATACTTCCTACTGGTAAGAAATAAGGTCTGGTGTGCTTTATATGGACCTTATTTGGATACTAGAGGCAGTAGTATATGAGCTGAACCCATATCTAATATATGGTTCTGGATCCCCAGTAGCTAGAATAGACAGGTCTGGGAGCTATGGGGGAGAACTAGTATTGTCTACTTTTACCTATCTCTCTATGTAATCCATTTATAGAATTCATGGCTCCTTCTCTAAACCTTAGACTCTGTTGGATTAGAGCTACTTCTCAGTGATAGAATGCTTCCAGCAGGAAACAGTAAGGTTTTCAGTAGACTTGAAGCTTTGAATTACCATGGTAATCATCACTTAAATATTCTCAGGGTCAAGGAACTTATTCCATCAGCTTCTGGGAGCTTTGGCTGTTGAAGGTTCACAACAGAGTCTTTCTTCCAGATGTTGCCCTCAACTGAAGGGATCTGTCTGTCTCACCCCTCACCCAGATGTATCACACACTTGAAGTATGATTGCTGCAAGAATAAAAAGACCCAGGGATGCCTGGGTGGCTCAGTTGGCTAAGCGTCTTCCTTGAGCTCAGGTTGTGATCCTAGGGTTTGGGATCAAGTCCCGTGTTGGTCTCCTTGCTCAGCGGGGAGCCTGCTTTTCCCTCTGCCTTCCTGTTCCATTGCTTGTGCTTGCTCTCTCTATCTCTCTCTCTGACAAATAAATAAATAAATTCTAAAAGAAAAAAGTCAACAGGGTTTTGCCTGGAGCTACTTTTTTGAAAAAAAAAGAATAAAAAATCCACTTCTTTTGTCCAAATGCAGGATAAATTTGAAGAGGCATTCCAGCTTCAGAGCCCCTATTGGGATTTGCAGCAACTTCCATTTCCTGGGTTCTACTACTCTCATCTCTTAACAGATATTATTCCTGAGTGCTTCCCCTATAAACATCTTGCACAAAAATATTCTCAGTTTTTGTTTCTTGGGCAACCTGACTTAAGAAAATCACTCTTTGCAATGGAATCAGTGGAAAGAATGTCTGCAACCTCAAGAATTCTCTGGTGCACCTTTTGGTGTTTCCAGCCGTTGATAATAATCAACAAGCAAAAGCAGTAATAAGAGCCCAACAAGAGCATTGTAGTCAGGAAATCAGACCCCAAATGGGTAAGAGTCAATGGCCTCCCACCAAGGAAGCAATCTAGATCAGCAAAAGTACTTGATGAGGGTGAGGGAAATCTAGACTGGTTTGTGAAGAAGAGAAATGATGGATTTATTTATGGATTTGATACTGCTTGTAGCATTAGGTTCTGACTTTAGTTTCACTATCTTGCATTAAGCCTTTGCAGAATGTGTCTGCCCACCTCCTTAAAGAGGGACAATATAATAGACTGGACTTAATGTAGGGCATAAGTGGGCTGGATGGCCTGGATGCCAGACTGTATCAGATAAGTTTATTTTTTTAACTTTTTATATCTTGGCTCAAGTTTACTCCTATTACTGCTAGGGTTAACTAGACCTGCATAGTCCTGCTATAGACTGACAGCCCCCTCCCCACGGCCGACACTACCTACTTCTGTCATCCTTCTCTGGAATATCTATAATGCTATAGGTACTCTCACATGTTCAACCCAGAATGGGGGGATTAAAGATAATGGAGCTATCTTCGGCCAATGGGGAGAGGAATCAACAGGTAAATTCTTCCTCCCCTCATCGTCTGGGTAGTTTTTTTGAATGATTCTATATATTCATTTATTTATTTATTAAAGAGAGAGAAAGAGTGAGCACAGGTGGGGGGAGGGAACAAGGTCATGACCTGAGCTGAAGGCAGCTGACTAACCGCCAAACTGACTGACCTGCCCAGGTGCCCCTGGGTAGATAGTTTTGAAATGCATTTCACAAGACTCCATGGTCAGTCCATCTCACAAGATCAAGCCCATTGTTCTGTACTTTCCTTTCTTCCCTTCCTTTCCCTTCCTCCCTTTCTTTCCCTTCCTTCCTTCTTTCCTTCCTTCCCTCATTTCTTCCTCTCTCCCTCTTTCCTTCTTTCCATTCTTCTTTCTTCATGACTCTCAATTTCTCTCTGTTTCTGTCTTCCTGTCCCTCACCCTTGTTCCCTGGAACCACATTCTCAAAGACATGAGCTACCTGCCATCCTTTCCCTCCAATTCTGATTTCAAGGGAACCAAGGCTAAGATGGTTTGACAGGGAGGCAACTGAGTGTGAAAAATCAATAGGCAGGAGCTAAGTCATTTAAAATCATGTAATATATAGTACGTCAAATTCAGTGATTCTTCCAAGAAACTCTGTTTCATGTCTCTTTGTGGGATCCATAGTGATGAATTAAATGGGTCTAGGCCAGGTTTGAAAAGCTTATGACTCTTTGGGTTTGAGTTTTTCTTTGGTTATTTTTCATTTTGACCTCACTGGATTGAATAGCAGCTTTGAGTCCCTTAACCAATTCTGGAGAATTAACCCTGACACAAACAAACAAACAAAAATGCAAAAAAGCAGATTAAATGATGAGTGAGGAATTTGTAATCTCTTATTTTATCACAGCATTTTTCTGTCTGGATAGTATCAATGAGTGAGGAGAAGAGATTCATTCTCTTAAATTCTTTTGACAGTTTGGTGATTCTTTTTTTTATTCCTTTACTGTTATTTCAATTTAGAAAAATAAAACAACTTTATGGACCATGATTGACCCAGCTTTAGACCACATAGTGATTAGGACTTCCCTAGGATGGGAAGGTTAAGTCATTGGCATTTTTGTACAACAAATCCAGGCTTTTTTTTTTTTTTACTGCCAGCAATTGTCAAAATAACACCACTGTCTCTAGGTATACATACATAGCATATCCAAGCCTCTTCAGAGAAATTTAGGGAGAATCTATACTAATCCCTCATGGTACAAAGGGGCCAGAAAGAGACTGAAGTTGCCCAGATTCCAGAGCTGGAATGTGACATGTCTGGGACCAAATCCCAGGTCACCTGGCTCCACTGTTCCTCCCCCGTTTTCAATGCTTACATTTTCCCAGAATATATGGTTTGAAAGTCATATAAAAAGCACTTTAACATGTAGGTCCAGTATATTGCCGTATTTAGCTCAAATACTTAGGGAATGGTGTAAATGAAACCCAGGTCCCACTATTGAGAGCTGGGACACATGAGAGTAAATTTCACTGTCACATGGAACTGGGTTTGAATCCAGTTTATTTCCCTCTCTAGCCAAAAGACTGTGGACAATTATTTAAAACTTATTCAAACCTATTTCTTTACCTATGCAATAGATAGATCACTTATTTAACAATATGGTTGTAAGAACTGCATGTATGTGTGTAAAATAGTAAACACAGTGTCTGGCCCATGAGAAGTATTTTCCCTTGCCTTCTGCGATCAACCTATCTTTAAGGTTTAGTTCATAATCCATGATATCTCCCACAGACTTGTCTAAACCACTGTGGTGGCTTCCAACACTGCCTGGTTTCATTGTTATGACTTGTTATAACTTCCTTGTTATATTTTGGTGTGTGATTCTGATTTACCACACCAATTCATAAGCTTCCTGCAGCAGGGTCTAGATTCCATCCACCCTTGTTCTGTCCCCATTTCATGGGCAGAAGATACAAAATCATAGGGGCTTTATTTGAGACACTAGGTTAAAACTCTACCTGTGTGGACCAATTCCTAGACAGGGGACAGTCTCTGAAATAGAAATGGGGTATGAAAAGATGACTCCACTGGGATAGTTGGCCAATCTTCCCCCATGGACTTTGTGGTGGTAGAGATGTAAGTCAGAGTTCATGATTTGGATGGAAAAGTATATGGTTGATGGTTGGACTTCCTTCAACCATCTGCTCTAGTCTCCTGGAAGGCTAAATTTACAATATTAGACAAGTGTTGGACAAGTGTATTTAAATAAAATTGTACTTACACAAAATAATGTGCATACGACTTCTCAGAAACACATCTTCCAGCTGAAGTTAAGTTTTGTTGACATGTTCACAGGGGGCTGGAAAGGGCTTGACATCAGCAGAACTCAGAAGAAATAAGTAATAAAGGAGAATAAAGTGGAATCCTGATCACTTGAGGTTTTAATAAGAGAAGCATGTGGAAATTTAGGAAACTACTCTTGTATACCCTGAAGAATAAATATTCTTTTGAGACAAAAGCTGACTGAAGCTACTTTTACATGCATGAAGCAGCGTGATCCCTCTCAGGAGCCAAGTGAAAGGGGAAAACAACCTTCATGGGTCTTGCCTGTTTTCATTGGTAGGTCAGCCTACCTCAACCTTGGCCCAGCATGGCTTTGAAGGCAAAGGCAAAACGAGGAGAAGGCAGAATTTTCTCCTTATCCAGATGGGTTTTCTGGCCAGCATGGGAAGAAGGAGGAGAAAAAGGAAGACTAAGAAAGGCATTAGGGAGAAATGGGCAACTTACAGTCTGGTATGCAGGCAACAGGAAATTTTCTGTGGAGGGAAGTTGCCAATTAGTTTTATATCTAGGAAAAGTTATGTCTGCAATCAAATTTACCAGCTCTGTGTTGTAATTACCCAGCATAAACCTTCATAAAAGTGTAGTGCACTCGGCAACTTTGATTTGGTGATACTCTCAGGGACTGAAGGAAGACGTGTGGTCCTCAGGTTGGGAGAAGTGGGTCAGTGTGAGGGGTGGCAGATGGAGGAATCAAGTTGTCTTAGCTCAGGCTACTATAATAGAATACTACAATCAGGGGGATTAAACAACAGAAATTAGTTTTCTCACAATTCTGGAGAGTGGAAGTCCAAGATAAAGATGTCAGTGGGGCTGGTGTCTGGTAAGAGCTCTCTCCTTGGGCCGTAGATGACCACCTTGTCTCTGTGTCTCCACAAGGTCCTTCCTCTGTATGTGCATGGAGAGAGTAAATGAGAGATTTAGTTTCTCTTCCTCTCTTCTTTTCCCCCCCTCCACTTCTCATGAGGACACAAGTTTTATCAGATTGGAGCCCTACTCTATGACCCATTTATCTTAACTACCTCCCTAAAGGCCCAGTCTCCAAATGTAATCACATTGGGGGCTAGGGCTTTGATATGTGGCATTTAGGAGGACACATTTCAGTAAATAACAAAGGGTGATGCTGAAAGACAGTTGACATCAAAGGTGCAAGATATAGCATGTACTTAGGAATGGGTAAGACACATCTCTCTAGTTCTCCCAAATTCACCAGAAGTCATTCTTAATAAGGTACAGGGTAGAATCCCTTGTTTTACTAAAAAAAAAAAATCGTGTCACCGGATCTTTTCTGCTGCGTTTCTGTATCAGAGACACCTTTCCGAGATTTCAAACCAATTCTTTTTTTTTTTTGCTGTTTTAAATTTTTATTTTTTATTTTTATCATTTTTAAATTATTTATTTAATTTCAGTTTAATTAACATATACCATATTATTAGTCCCAGAGCTAGAATTTAGTGATTCATCAGTTGCATGTAACACTCAGTGCTCATTACATCAAATGCTTTCCTTAATACCCATCACCCAGTTACTCCATCCCCCCACACACCTCCCCTCCAACAGCCCTCAGTTTGTTTTCTATAGTTAAGAGTCTTTTATGGTTTGCCTCCCTATTTCCACCTGTTTTATTTTTCCTTAACTTCCCCTACGTTTATCTGTTGTGTTTCAAAAATTCCACATGTAAGTGAACTCATACGGTATTTGCCTTTCTCTAACTGACCTATTTTGCTTCATATAATACACTCTAGCTCCATCCATGTCATGACAAATGGCAAAATGTCATTATTTCATATATACATATATATGTATATGTATATGTATATGTATATGTATATGTATACACAGACATCCATTCACCTGTCAATGGACATCTGGGCTCTTTCCAAAGTTTGGCTATTGTGGACATTGCTCTATANGGACATTGCTACTATCAATATTGGGAGCTTGTGTCCCTTAAAATTACTGTTTTAATCCTTTGTACAAACACCTAATAGTACAATTGCTGGGTTGTAGGGTAACTCTATTTCTAAATTTTGGGGAACTTCTAGACTTTTCCAGAGTGGCTGCACCAGTTTGCATTCCCACCAATAGGGTTAGAACCCCTTTCTCCACATCCATGCCAATATCTGTGTTTCCTGAGTTCTGTATGAGTGTGTATGTGTGTGTATTATGTTAGCCACCATACAGTACATCATTTGTTTTTGAAGTAGTGTTCCTAGATTCATTGTTTATGTATAACACCCAGTTCTCCATGCAAAACCTGGCCTCTTATACACCCAAAATCAGGCTCACCCACAAACCCATCCCCATCCCTCTAAAACCGTCAGTTTATTTCTTGGAGTGCACAGTCACTCCACCGCTTATTTCCCCCTTCACTTTTCCCTTCGNTCACTTTTCCCTTCCTTCTCCTATTGTTCTCCATGTTATTCTTATGTTCCAAAACTAAAAGAAACCATATGAAAATTGACTTTCTTCTGCTTGACTGAGTTGTTAATTTTATCTATTCTGATTGGTGCAGGGAAGTATCTCATTTTGGTTTAGATTTGTATTTCCCTGATGCAGAGCGATGGGACCATTTTTCCATGTCTTTTGGCCTTTTGTTGTTTTTTTTTTAACAGTTTTTTGTTTTTGTTTTTTTTTATTATTTGCCCTAGGGGTACAGGTCTGTGAATCATCAGGCTTACATCTTTCACAGCACTCACCAAAGCACAAACCCTCCCCAATGTCCATAACCCATCC
>LNAC01002228.1:3849-26496 GCA_002007465.1 Ailurus styani | reverse complement strand
ACAGTCACATACCTGGAGAGGTAATTGCTCCCAGTCCCTCTAGAGCAGGCTCCCAGTCCCTCTAGAGCAGGCTCACGTTCCTCCCACATGGGAGGGAGGGGGGCATCAGTCTCTGCACTCTCTGCCCCCTGGTATCCAGAGAATCACAAATTCTATTTAATTTTTAATTTTATTGATTTATTTTTTATTACTAATGTATAATGTTTTATTTGTTTCAAGGATACAGATCTATGACTCACCAGTCTTACACAATACACAGCACTCACCACAACATATACCTCCCCAGTGTCCATCCACCAGTCACTCCTTCTCTTCCACCCCTCTTCACTCCAGCAACTCTCAGTTTGTTTCCTGAGATTAGGAGTCCCTTATCATTTGTCTCCCTCCCTGGATTTGTCTTGTTTCATTTTTTACTCTCTTCCCCTATGATTCTTTGCCTTGTTTCTCACATTCCCCATATCAGTGAGATAATATGGTAATTGTCTTTCTCTAATTTACTTATTTGGCTCTAGTTCCATCCATGTCATTGCAAATGGTAACATTTCGGTTTGGGGATGTTTTTAACTCCATTTTTATTCAATATCTTTCTGCAAGTATTAGACAATGAAAATGAACAAAAGAAATCACTGGTTAGATCTCAGCATTGATGGGAATAAAAAGGGAGACATCCCAAAAGACCCAAATATATGATTCCTCAATACTCCCTGTTTGTGCAGCAGGGACAGAAGAAATCAGCCTAATGAGAAGAAACAACAAGCATTCCTATGGAAGACTAATAGGATTGCATGGTTCTAGAAACTTCTACAAATAGAGAAATGGCCAAGAATTAAGACCTCAGATTCCTCACTGTTCAGGGGGAGATGAGCACCCTGGACCTGCCAACCCCAGGCCACGAATTTCAGTGTAGAGACCCTGTGTTCCAACGTGATGAGGGAGATGAACTTTCTGTGTCCTTTGAGACCCTTTGTCTAGGGAGAGTATGCTGTGAGTGAACAGCCATCCCAGTGGCTGGAGTCTGATAAGCTTCCCGAAGGTTCATGGCTCTGTGCAGGAGTGGACATCTGAACAAGACTGTGATTCCACTGGGAGCAAGAGAGTGTGATGGTTGCTGGGCAGGCCACCAACAGAGTGGACCACATGGACCAGCTTCACTGTTGCCACTATGAAGTGCCTTGCACATGTGTGCTAAGATTATTTTCATAGGTGTGGAAGACTATGGGCAAAAAAAAAAATTACATATTTCATCCTCCTTGACCATCCAGGCCTTAGATCACTACAGGCTACATTCCTGGTTTTATTAAACTTGTCGTAACTTAGCATTTCTAACTGGAGCGTCAACAGAGGGTAATAGAATGTTAAAGCTAAAGAAGACCTTGGAAAATATTTTCTTCAGCCTTTGCTTCACAAAGGCCCCAAGTTCCGGAGGAGAGAGCTTCTTAGGTGGGACGAGGATCCTTCTCCAAATGATCTGAACACGTTCAAATTATTGCAGGATTGCACTGAGAATCTTATAGCCAAGATAGGGGGGGTGGTGATATTTACTTTGTCTCCTGAGACAATCCACCCAAAAAAACCCACACAAAATATAGGAAGTGATGATTTTTCCAGATACCGAATATCAGGCAATGAAGAGTAGAGGTTTCTGAGACAAAAGAAATAAATGAGGTGAGCTATACGGTTGTCCCAGTGTAATGTCTGCAGAGAGATTCCAGATCGTGGTGCAGGGAACCCATGTAGGAACATGGTGGGAGAACCCAGGTGGAACCAGGAGGTTGAGGAGATAGAAGTGGGGAGAAAGCAGCTAGAATTTGGAGTGCATAGTGGAGAGAGTGTCCCAGAGAGAGAGAGCTCTGGATCTTCAGAGGTTGGGTGGAGAGGACACAGTGGNAGAGGACACAGTGTGCACTGATGAGGGTTTGTGTGGGAGGAAGAGACACTTCCCAGCTCACTTTATAAGGCCAGGATCACTCTAGGTTATCGAAATATCACAAGAATGTATGCTTCATGAAGTAGATGCAAAAATTCATCAAATAGAAATCAGTGATATATACAAAGGAAAAATATGTCATGAGAAAGTGGGACTTTCCAGGAATGCAAGGGTTTGACATAGGTACATCCATCAGGGAAATTTGACTAATTATCTAAAAGAAGAAGAAGAAGAAGAAGAAGAAGAAGAAGGAGAAGGAGAAGGAGAAGGAGAAGGAGAAGGAGAAGGAGAAGGAGAAGGAGAAGGAGAAGGAGAAGGAGAAGGAGAAGGAGAAGGAGAAGGAGAAGGAGAAGGAGAAGGAGAAGGAGAAGGAGAAGGAGAAGGAGAAGGAGAAGGAGAAGGAGAAGGAGAAGGAGAAGGAGAAGGAGAAGGAGAAGGAGAAGGAGAAGGAGAAGGAGAAGGAGAAGGAGAAGGAGAAGGAGAAGGAGAAGGAGAAGGAGAAGGAGAAGGAGAAGGAGAAGGAGAAGGAGAAGGAGAAGGAGAAGGAGAAGGAGAAGGAGAAGGAGAAGGAGAAGGAGAAGGAGAAGGAGAAGGAGAAGGAGAAGGAGAAGGAGAAGGAGAAGGAGAAGGAGANGATGATGATGATGATAGTGGTCATCCTAATACACAGAAAGTATCTGACAAAGGGAAACTGTGTATTTGATCAAAACTCTGCAAACTGAGGATGCCTTTGACTTGAACAGTAGCTGTGACAGCCCACATATGCTAGTACTCTCATGACTCATCCATAACAACCTACTCATGTCATAATAAATGGTGAAAAAAGTGAACGACGTCCACCTGAGATGAGGGATGAGAGGTGAATTGGGGGGCCCCAAGCCCACCCCCCATTTTCACGATTCAAAGGAGGACTCCTAGGACTCAGCATATAATTGTACTTACGGCTGTGATTTATTGCAGCAAAAAGACATAAAATGAAATCAGCAAAGGGAAATGACACATGGAAGCATCCAGGGGAAACCAGGCCCCAGCATCTAGAGTCTTCTCCCAGTAGAGTTGCACGGGATGCCATGAACTCCACCAGCAGTGATTTGTGGCAACACAAGAAAAATGTCATCTCTCAGGCTGTTCACTGCGGGCTAGTCACGGAGGCCCTTATGCCTGGCAGGTTCCCAAATTCCAGACTTCTGGAAGGAAAGCAGGCGGTCAGCATAAAGCACATGATTTGCACAAGTTAGGCCCAAGGAATCACCCTTCCTGGAAGCCAGCCCAAGGCTTCTGAGGGGGCCAGGCTCATTTACACTTGTCTTTGTCTACTGGGTTGAACTTTACACCATCTTAGATCAGGAAGACATTGGTGAATGTCCACACAGCAGCGAACATACAATTTAAGTTATTGCTGTACCTCGTCTGTCTTGTCAGCCTAGAATGGAATTGCTGGCTCTCTGAGGCAGTGTACTGAGAAGGGCAAAGAAGTTCTCTGAATATTAAAAGGTTTGTTTCAATCATTCTGAGATCTGCTGATATTGAGGTCATAAGTGTTTGTGTGAGAAAAGTGCACTTGGTAAGATGTGTATCCATGGAAAACTGTGTCTGGAGTGTTACAGCACAAATGAGGAGGTCAGTAATTCACCTGCTCAGTATCTCCCTGACTTGATCCTAAAACCCCACTACTATGTAAGTGGTCTGCCTTCTACCTAAGAAAAATGGAAAGCCTCCCTTGTCCTGGATTTTTTTCTTAATAAAATCTTGTGACTCCGACAGGTGCCTTTCCAAAAAGCCATGCAAATTGGTGATACCCCCTCGCCCTGCCTCCTTACACAGAGAGAAACGCATTCCTCCTTCATCCACAAGTGTCCACATCACAGTCTTCTCATGAGGGTCTTGGAGGCATAAGGATGCCAAAGCTTAAGGAGGAACTTCTTAATGAGGACCCCTGGGAAATGTGCTCAAGAGTGCAACTTTCTTGGTGAGACTTTTTCACAATGCGGTGCTCTGGAAAGAGTAAGATAGATGGTTTTAGTTCTGATNTGGTTTTAGTTCTGAGTGATTTTCCGAAGGAGAGGGAAATTGGATGTCACCTTATAGTTCCCTCACTCCATTTCAGTCCATTGTAAAATGCCATGAGGAACACATTGCCCCCACGAGGGCTTCTGTGCATCAAGAATGATCACTGCCCAGCCCTGACTGGCCTCCTTGCCGGGTGTTTCCTCCCATGGAGGAATGTTCGAGAACATTGTCCAAGTGAACACGGCATCCAAAAGAAATCTCGTGGAAGGCCACTGCTAAAACCATTACCCCCACCCTAACTAGTCCTGCAAGGCTGATGCTTTCAATATTTTTTTCCCAGTACAAACAGAACTGTAAAATCTAGACTAAAGACTAAAGTGTGTTCACCACCATCCTGACCCGCTTTTCCCATCATCTGGGGACAAAGAAGTTTCCCAGCAACATGGCCTGATCATATGTAAAGAGGCTTTTTGAAAGTATGGGGTGTGTATGGGGCAATATTCTGTTGTCACACACTCAAATTCAGAGTGAACTTCGGTGCAGAACACCACTTTAATGAAATGCTTTGCAAGGCTTAGCTGGAGAGATGTGATCAGCATTGCTGTTTAACAAATTTTTATGAATTTACTAAACCATGATTACATTTATATAGAAACTCTACATGAGTAAAAAGGAATAAATATAATTAGTATTTGGACAGGCAGGGACAGCTGAATAAAAATATTCATCTTTTATTAATCGCATACATTTTGCATAAGGAGATCATTTTTCCTGGTTTGAGCTAACATCACAGAATTATTGTACATAATTGTGGGAACACTTGGCCTTTGACAATTTAATGGCATTTTGCAAAACCCTCATTTTGCAAGCTGCTCCGATCAGCCAACCTTCCCCAGTTGTTTCCTTAATGGCAAATAAGTTCTGAGGACCATTGACCCAGGTTAACAGTGGACGTGCAGGTGTTAAGCATGACTGGCCTGCATATCATAATCTCTGTCCGATTTCTACTGAGACACTGCTGGGGGGCACATCAAGGCCTGCAGTCATGGGCTGTGGTCAGTGGCTTTGTTCTTAGCGTTCTGGCCCTGGGCGTCTGCTCGCTTCCCATCTGCTCGGCTGGTGCCTCAGTTTGCTGGAGACACAGAAAGAAATACCTCACATTCATCCCTTAACTGACAGAAATGTATTCTCGCAGTTCCAGAGTCTAGACATCCAAGGTCAGGTCACAGGCAGGGTGGGTTCTTCCTGAGTCTGGGAGGGAGGATCCAGCTTCTGCTGGGGGACGTCTGTACCCTTATCTCACTGTTCCTGGTGTTGCGTCTTTCTGTGTGTGCTTGTGTATGTGTGTGTCTCCAAATCTCCCCTTCCTTCCAGAACATGGGTCAGATCGGATCAGGGCTCCACCCTAAGGACCTCATCTTAGCTAATTACATTGGCGATCTGCCTATTTCCAAATGCAGTCACATTTTGAGGGACTGCGGTCCAGGAGTTAAACGTGTGAATTTTTGGAGAACACAATTCACCCCACACCAGCTGGTTCCAAATGAAATCTTCTCAGGCCTGAAGACGAGAAGGACAGAAGCGCACACTTTGAGGACTGGGATTTTTGGGAGGTGGGTGGGCGGCTGCAAAGCAAAGGAGAGAAACAAAGAGAACATTTTCTATTACTTGGACCCAGGATCCAGCCATGCCTGAAGCCATGACTTTTTCTGAATTATTCTATTAATTGCACACATGAACCCTCATGTTCTCTTTTTGCTAAAACTAATTTTGAGATGGGCTTGTCACTTACCACCAAAGACTTGAAATTAGTACCCATAGCAAGGGGTGCTTATAAAAAAATTACCTTGGGGTGGGGGTGCCTGTGTGACTCAGTTCAGCATCAGACTTTGAACTCAGCTCAAGTCTCAATCTCAGGGTCATGAGGTCGAGCCCCACATTGGGTTCTAGGCTGGGTGTAGAGCTTACCTAGAAAAAAATTACCTGGGGTAATATTAAAAACGTACATGTTTCTTGTTTTTTCGATATATTTTTTTAAGGTTTATTTGAGAGAGAGAGAACAAGTGGCGTAACTACGGTCAGAGGGAGAGAATCTTAAGCAGACTCCAGCTGAGCACAGAGCCCAACTCAGGGCTCCATCTCAGGACCCATGAGATGAGGACCTGAGCTGACACCAAGAGTCAGACGCTCAGTGTACTGAGCCAGTCCCACACCCCCAAAAATATGCAAGCTTTTTAAAGTCCATTGCAGGAGAGGAGTCTTTTAATAGACTAGTCTCCTGAAACTTTGTAGTCGTTCTGCGTCAGAAGATGAGTTCCTACCTACCCCTCAAGTTATCCTGCATAACTGATGTCACTGTATATTTGGATCTGTACAGATTTTCCCATATTAGGAAGGTGCCTCTCTTTCTCCTGGACTTTTTTCCCTTTTTTTATTTTTAATTTTTTATTATTATTTGCCCCAAGGGTACAGTTCTGTGAATCATCAGGCTTACATCTTCACAGCACTCGCCATACCACAAAACCTCCCCAATGTCCATAACCCATCCACCCTATCCCCACTTTCACACCCCCCAGTAACTCTCCGTTTGTTTTGTGAGATTAAGAGTCTCTTATGGTTTGGCTCCTTCCTGATCCCATCTTGTTTCCTTATTTTACCCTCCCTAAGCCCACGACCCCGCACCCTGACCCTCAAGTTCCTCATGTCAGAGGAATTATCAATTATCATATGATAATTGGATTTCTCTGACTTATTTCGCTTAGCATAATACCCACTAGATCCATCTACGTCGTTGCAAATGGCAAAATTTTGTTTCGTTGATGGCTGCATAGTATTTCATTGTGTATGTATATGTATATATATAAATATATATATGTATGTATAGATCACATATTCTTTATCCATGCATCTGTTGATGGACATCTAAGTTCTTTCCATAGTTTGGCTAGTGTGGACATTGCTGATATAAATATTTGGGTGCATGTGCCCTGATGATCACTACCTTCGTATTTTTAGGGTAAATACCTAGTGGTGCGAATGCTAGGTCATAGGGTAGCGCTATTTTCGACTTCTTGAGAAACCTCCATCCTGTTTTCCACACTGGCTGCACCAGCTTGCATTCCTACCAATGCTGTAGGAGGGTTCCCCTTTCTCCGCATCCTTGCCAACATCTGTCATTTCCTGACCTGTTGATTTTAGCCATTCTGACTGGTGTGAGGTGGTATCTCGCTGTGATTTTGATTTGTATTTCCCTGATGCCTAGTCATGGTGAGCACTTTCTTATGTAANTGGCTAGTGTGGACATTGCTGATATAAACATTTGGGTGCATGTGCCCTGATGATCACTACCTTCGTATTTTTAGGGTAAATACCTAGTGGTGCGAATGCTAGGTCATAGGGTAGCACTATTTTCGACTTCTTGAGAAACCTCCATCCTGCTTTCCACACTGGCTGCACCAGCTTGCATTCCTACCAACGCTGTAGGAGGGTTCCCCTTTCTCCGCATCCTTGCCAACATCTGTCATTTCCTGACCTGTTGATTTTAGCCATTCTGACTGGTGTGAGGTGGTATCTCGCTGTGATTTTGATTTGTATTTCCCTGATGCCTAGTCATGGTGAGCACTTTCTTATGTTTCTGTTGGCCATTTGGATGTCTTCTTTGGAGAAATGTCTGTTCACGTCTTCTGCCCATTTCTTGACTGGGTTATTTGTTCTATGGGTGTTGAGTTTGAGAAGTTCTTTATAGATTTTGGATACAAGACCTTTACCTGATATGTCATTTGCATGTATCTACTGCCAGTCTGTCAGTTGTCTGTTGGTTTTGTTGACTCTTTCTTTTGCTGTGCAAAAGCGTCTAATCGTGATGAAGTCCCAATAGTTCATTTTTGCCTTTGCCTCCCTTGCCTTTGGTGATGTTGCTAGGAAGAAGTTGCTGCAGCTGAGTTCGAAGAGGTTGCTGCTTGTGTTCACTTCAAGGATTTGGATGGATTCCTTTCTCACAGTGAGATCTTCCATTCATTTTGAGTCTGTTTTTGTGTGTTGTGTAAAGAAATGATCCAGTTTCATTTTAATGCATGTGGCTGTCCAGCTTTCCCAAAACCATTTGTTGAAGAGACTTTTTCCCATTGGACATTTTTTTCCTGCATTGTTGAAGATGAGTTGACCATAGAGTTGAGGGTCCATTTCTGGGCTCTCTATTCTGTTCCACTGATCTATGTGTCTGTTTTTGTGCCAGTACCATACTGTCTTGATGATGACAGGTTTGTAATAGAACTTGAAGTCTGGAATTGTGATGCCACCCACTTTGGTTTTGTTTCAACATTCCTTTGGCTAATCAGGGTCTTTTCTCGTTCCATATAAAGTTTAGGATTATTTGTTCCATTTCTTTGACATAAATTGCTGGCATTTTGATGGAGATTGCATTAAATGTGTAGATTGCTCTAGGTAGCATAGACATTTTCACAATATTTGTTCTTCCAATCCACGAGCATGGAATGTTTTTCCACTTCTTTGTGTCTTCCTCGATTTCTTTCATGAGAACATTAGAGTTTTCTGAGTACAGATTCTTTGCCTCTGTGGTTAGGTTTATTCCTAGGTATCTTATGGTTTTGAGTGCCGATGTAAATGAGATTGACATTTTCATTTCTCTTTCTTCTGTTTTGTTGTTGTTATGTAGAAATGTAACTGATTTCTGTGCACTGATTTTTATATCCTGACACGACTGAATTCCTCTATGAGTTCTAGCAGTTTTGGAGTGGAGTCCTTTGGGTTTTCCACATAAAGTATGATACCATCTGCAAAGAGTGAGAGTTGGACTTCTTCCTTGCTGATTTGGATGCTTTTTATTTCTTTTTGTTGTCTGATTGCTGAGGTTTGGATTTCTAGTACTATGGTGAATAACAGTGATGATAGTGGACAGCCCTGCCGTTTTCCTGATCTTAGGGGAAAAGCTCTGTTTTTCGGCATTGTGAAGGATATCCGATGTGGGTTTTTCATAGTTTGCTGTGATGATATTGAGGTATATAGCCTCTATGCCTACACTGTGAAGCGTTTTGATCGAGAAAGGGTATTGTTCTTTGTGAAATGCTTTTTCAGCATCTACTGAGAGAATTATATGGTTCTTGTTCTTTCTTTTCTTAATGTCTTGTAACAAGGAGAAGGATGAGAGTGGCAGGATGATTACTATGCAGTGTCGCTGGGAGTGGAAAGGTGTATTGTAAACAGGCTTGTTTTCCCCCAGCGTGACAGCTATGACACGTTCCTCGAGCTTTCAACACACACCTTACAGAATGCTTCTACATTCACGATTGCTGCTCTTCTTTGTCAATGGGTTTCTACACCATGCTGTTTCTTAATGATGTGATGGCCTATGGTCTCCGGCTTCCCCACCTGCTTTGGCAAGTAGTCCTTTCTCCATGATCCAAGATGTGCGTCGAGAGCTCCAGTCTTCACGCACCATTTTCTCAGAGTCAAGCATATGTCACTTGCTGTGGGTTGTCACACACAGCGTGGAAATCATTCCCATCTTCCCATAACATGGTAGTGGAAGGATTGGTATATCGACAAGGTTGCTTCTCAGAGTTACTTGCAGGGATCTTCCGTGATGCTTTTCCGCGCACTTCAGAGAGGGCTTCCGACTCCGGGAATGATGTTCATGCAAACCGTTTTTTATTTCTGTCTTCCCCAAGAGTGAGGTGGCTTAGGCTGAGCACATGGCACGTTGCTTGGGCCTCCACACGTACACTTGAAATCAGTCCTTTCTTTGCAGAATAAGATTTGGGTGCAAAGAAGCCAACCACACAGATTGCTTTTTCTCCCAGGTGAGTACATGGCACTCCCTGTGTATTTCCACACACACCCCACAACACGAGAACAACTTCTGGGGAGATGATGGGAGCTGAAATTCTCTTTACCTCTGCGTGTTGTTTCCTTCCATTGCGTGGCTCGCACTTTTCTTACTCTTAAGCACTCACACTCTCAGACATACATACACACACACACACACACACACATACACACACCAGTGAAAACGCATATATCTATAGGAACACAGATATCAGTTGACATTCATCTTCTTGGGAGTACACACCATGGGTCCGCTGAGTTAAGAACATTTCAATTTTCATTATGTTTCGGGCACAGTTTTGAAAGGACTCCTTTCCACTGGCAGGGACAGGTTAGTAGAAGGACGGTTTCTCTACAGCACTGTCTTTAGGGCTAAGACTATGACCCATTGCATGATCCTCTCTATGTGAATGTAAAATCGCTTCTGTCTTCATGAAACAAGCTTTGAGTGGAAAGGTGCATTCTGCACACCCTTGGATCTTCGAAGGACTTCCATGGCATGCTCTCTGTACCTTCACACACACACACACACACACACACACAGACACACACACACACACACAGAGGTACATGAACACACACAAACAGAGACACCTTTGAAACTGCACCCACCTCCAAGAGAGAGAGTGGCGATTCAATTTCTCTCCCCTGTTGTACCTTAGGAGTTAAGTTTATGGCACTTTCCTTACTCTTCCGTGTATAGATCTGAATCCACTTCTATCTTTGTGAGAGTAGTTTTTCATTCAGATGTGTTTTCTGTATAGACTTGGTCTTCCGCCTTCAGAGCATTTTACCTGAGGTTNCTTCTGTCTTCATGAAACAAGCTTTGAGTGGAAAGGTGCATTCTGCACACCCTTGGATCTTCGAAGGACTTCCATGGCATGCTCTCTGTACCTTCACACACACACACACACACAGACACACACACACAGAGGCACACGAACACACACAAACAGAGACACCTTTGAAACTGCACCCACCTCCAAGAGAGAGAGTGGCGATTCAATTTCTCTCCCCTGTTGTACCTTAGGAGTTAAGTTTATGGCGCTTTCCTTACTCTTCCGTGTATAGATCTGAATCCGCTTCTCTTTGTGAGAGTAGTTTTTCATTCAGATGTGCTTTCTGTATAGACTTGGTCTTCCGCCTTCAGAGCATTTTACCTGAGGTTACATTTCAGAAACATTTTTGAAAGTACTTCTGCCTTCTGAGACAAGCACATGTGAGTTGGAAGGATGATTTACCGACTAACATGTTCTTGCCAGAAGCTAGAAGGATGTGGATTACAATGTCTGAAACATAAGGAAAAGGGAAAGGTTGAGGGACAGTTTCTCCGCAGATCCATGTCTCTGAGTGAAGTGTATGACACTTGGCATATCCCACCCCACCTACAGTTAAGATCGCTTCTGTCCTCCTGAAACAAGGTCTTCTTGGAACAATGCATTCGACACAGACTTGTATGTCTCGCTGGTATGTCCACAGCACTTCCTATGTCCTATCACTCACACTTTGGTACCCACTTCCTGGTTTCAGGAGAGAGGAATCGGCATGAAAGTCAGCTTCTCTCCCGCGCCATTTCATAGGGTAACTTTCCTGGCAATCTCCTTAGGCACCTGTCTGTAGACCTGGAAAGGCTTCGATCTTCATTCCAATTTNATCTTCGTTCCAATTTGCTCTTAATCCAAACATGGACCTCCGAGTTAAGAGCATTTCACTCTTAGTGTTCAGACATAGGTTCCCCGATATACTGCTCGCTTCTGGCAACAACATGTTAGTGGGAGGACTGTTTACAGCGCTGTGCTTTTGAGGTACGTGACCCTTTGCTCGACACTCTCCATGTCCATTTAAAGCTTTACTGCTTTCCCGAAGCAATGTCTTAGTGGAAAGATGCATTCCATACAAACGTGCGTCTCCCTGGTAATTCCACAGCACTCTCTATGTACTGTCACTCATGGTTGTGAAAAGGTGTTCATCTTCTGGAGAGATGGTGTGTTAGTGGAAGTTCGATTTCTTCCTCTTGTCTTTTCATAGGGTTACCTCCATGGCACTTGCCTTAGGCTTCCATAAGTGTACACTTGTGGACGTTTCTATCGTGCAACCAGACCCTCGTTCAAGTTTGCCCTCGCTGCAGACTCGGTCCTGGGAGGTAAAACCTTTCCCGTTTCCTTGTTTCAGGCAGAGTTTTCAGTGTGCTCCTATCTTTTGGCAAGAGCATGTGAGTGGCAGGATGGTGTCTCTACAGCGTCGCTGGGAGTTGAAAGGTGTATTGTAAACAGGCTTGTTACTCCCAGCGTGATGGCCAAGACACGTTTCTCAAGTTCTCAACACACACCTTCGAGAATCCTCCCTTTAGAATTGCTGCTCTTCTTTGTAACCGGGTTTCTACACAGGGCTGTTTCTCTGCATTGTGGTGACAGCATACCTTCTCCGCTCCGCACCAGCTTTTGAATGTATCCCTGTCCCCATAATCCAAGATGTGCGTCGAGAGCTCCCCTGCTCGCCCACCGGTTTCTCAAAGTCAAGCATATGTCACTTGCCGTGGGTTGTCACACACGGTGTGGAAATCATTCGGGTCTCCCGTAAGGTAGTAGCGGAAAGACTAGTTTCACGACAGGGTTGCTTCTCAGATTTACGTCCAGGGCCCTTTCCTGATGCTTTTGTGCACTCTTCGGAAAGGGTTTCCGACATTCATGCAAATCGTTTTTTGTTTCTTTTTTCACCGAGAGTGAGGTGCCTTCGGCTTTGCACATGGCGTGTTGCACCTCCACACATACACTTGAAATCATTCCTGTCTTCATGGAATAAGATTTGAGCGGGATAAAGCTTTTTCTCCCAGGTTCTCCAATGGTACTCCCTGTGTACTTCCACACACACCCCCAAAAACAAGCCAAAATTTTTCCCGGGAGGCGATTAGGGGTGAAATACTCTTTCTCTCCCTGTGTTGTAATTTCATTGAGTTACGTAGGTGGCACTTTCCTTATGCTTAAACAGTCACACACACACAGACACACACACGTACACACACATGGACACATCACACTTGGATGCACACGGCTGAAATTGCATCTATCTAGGGGAACACAAATATCAGTTCACACTCACTTTCTTGGGTGTACACACCATTGGTCCTCTGAGTTAAGAACATTTTACTATTCTTTATGTTTCAGGTGCAGTTTTGAAAGGACTCCTCTCCACTGGCAGGAACCTTTCAGTGGAAGGACGGTTTCTCTACCACGCTGTCGTTAGGGCTAAGTACGTGACCCATTGCTTGATCCTCGCCATGTGAATGTAAAGTCTCTTCTGTCTTCATGAAACAAGCTTTGTGTGGATAGGTGCATTCTGCACGCTCTTGTATCTCCCAGGAACGTACAA
Organism: Ailurus styani; assembly: GCA_002007465.1. NCBI lineage: Eukaryota > Metazoa > Chordata > Mammalia > Carnivora > Ailuridae > Ailurus > Ailurus styani. The sequence continues at coordinate 13,346 of LNAC01002228.1, read as the reverse complement.
GGCATGCTCTGTATACATTTACACAGACACACACACACACATACACACACAACACAGACACCTTTGAATCTGCAACCACCTCCAGGAGGGAAGATGTCAGTTAAGATTCGGTTTCTCTCCCGTGTTGTTCCTTAGGAGTTACGTCGATGGCGCTTTCCTTACTCTTCCGTGAGTACACCTGCATCTGCTTCTATCTTCGTCAAAGCAGCTTCTCGTTCAGAGCTGCCTTCTGTATAGACTTGGTCCATTGAGTTCAGAATATTTGATTTGATGTTACGTTTCAGACAGTTTTGGAAACACTTCTGCCTTCTGAGGCAAGCACATGTGAGTTAGATCTTGCCAGTAGCTAGAAGTTTGTGGATTAAGGTGTCTGAAACATAAGGAAAAGGAAAACGTTGAGGGACAGTTTCTCCACAGCACCCTGACTTCCAGGGAAGTGTATGACCCTTGGCTTCTCACTCGCCACTTACATATAAGATCGGTTCTGTCCTCCTGAAACAAGGTCTTCTTGGAACGATGCATTCGACACAGACTTGTGTGTCTCCCTGGCTAGTCCAAGGTAGTCCCTATATCCTATCATTCAGAGTTTTGAACCCGCTTCCTCGTTTTAGTAGAGCTGAATCGGGATGAAATTCGGCTTTTCTCCCGCGTTTTCAGTTACATAGATGGCGGTTTCCTTAGGCCCCCATCCGTACTGGAAACACTTCGATTTTCATGCAACCAGGTACTCCTTCCAATTGCTTTTTATCCAGACTTGGTCCTCCCAGGTAAGAGCACTTCACTCTTCCTTTGGTTGCAGGCACAGCTTTCCCAAGGTATTTCTCGCTTCTGGCAATATGTTAGTGGGAGGAAGGTTTCTCTACAGTGCTGTGCCTTGGAGTGAGGTACGTGTCCCTTGGCTCGAGCCGTGCCACATCCATTTAAGAGCGTTCCTGTCTTCCAGAACCAAGATCTTAGTGGAAAGATGCAATCGACACAGACGTGTATCTCTCCTGTAGGTCCACCGCACTATGTTCCTTCACTCACTGTCTTGAAACAGGTTTCCAACTCCCAGAGAGAATGTTAGCGGAAGTTCAATTTCTTCCCCGGGTCGTTTCAGAAGGTTACCTCTACAGCACTAGCTTTAGGCTTCCATAGGTGTATGGTTGAAGACGCTGCTATTGTCGTGCAACCAAATCCTCTTTCGAATCTGCCGGCTCTGCAGATTCTGTCCTCGTAAGTAAAAACTTTTCCATTTCCTTGTGTTTCAGACACAGTTATCAAGGTGCTCCTATCTTCTCTCCAGAGCATATGAGTGGCAGGACGGTTTCTCTACAACATCGCTGGGAGTTGAAAGGTGTACTGTAAAGAGGTTTGTGTTCCCCCAGTGTGACAGCTAGGACACGTTCCTCAAGCTTTCAACATACAACTTCGAGAATGTTTCTCCCTTCACGATTACTGCTCTTCTTTGTAACCGGGTTTCTACACCGTGCTGCTTCTTAACGTTGTGGTGATGGCATATGCTTTCTGGCTTCTGCACAAGGTTTGGAAATTAGGCCTGTCTCTATGATCCAAGATGTGCGTTGAGAGCTCCAGACCTTGCCCGCCGATTTGTCAGTATCAAGCGTATGTCATTGTCTCACACCGTGTGGAAATCATTCCCATCTTCCCATAACATGGTAGAAGAAGGATTTGTTTCTCGACAGGGTTGCTTCTCTGAGTTACATACAGGGCCATTTCCTGATGCTTTCCTGTGTTCTTCGGGAAGGACTTCCGACCTCAGGAACGATTTTCATGCACACCGTTTTTTGTTTCTTCATGGAAAGTGAGGCGACACAGGCTGAGCACATGGCTAGGTGCTTGGGCCTCCACATGTACACCTGAAATCGTTCCTGTATTCACGGAAAACATCTGATTGGGAAGAAACCGACCACATAGATTGCTTTTTTCCGAGGTGGGCACATGGCACTCCCTCTGTATTTCCACACACACCCTACAACATGTGGCCAACTTCCAGGCAGATGATGGTACCTGAAATTCTTTCTCTCCCCGTGTTGTTTCCTTGAGTTACGTGGATGGCACTTTGCTTATGCTTAAACGCTCACACTCTCACCCACCTCCCCCCCACAGCAAACCAACCCTGAATCGCATCTATCTATGGGAACCCAGATATCAGTTCACATTCACCTTCTTGGGTGTACACACCCTTGGTCCTTCGAGTTAAGAACCTTTCAATTTTCCTTATGTTTCAGGCTCCATTTTGAGAAGACGCCTCTCTACTGGCAGGAACAGTTTAGTGGAAAGACGGTGTTTCTTCAACGCTGTCTTTAGGGCTAAGTATATGACCCATTGCATGATCCTCGCTATGTGGATGTAAAATCGCTTCTGTCTTCATGAAACAAACTTTGAGTTGAAAAGCGCATTCTGCGCACTCTGGTATCTCCCAGGGACNTTCTGGTATCTCCCAGGGATGGACATGGCATGATCTGTATACGTTCACACAGACACACACACACCCACACACGGGCACATGCACACACACAAACACACCTTTGAACTTGCACCCACCTCCAGGAGAGACGATGTCGGTTGAGACTCGGGGTCTCTCACGTGTAGTTTCCTAGAAGTTACATCCATGGCGCTTTCCTTACTCTTCCGAGTATACACCGAAATCCGCTTCTATCTTTGTCAAAGCAGCTTTTCATTCAGATGTGCCTTCTGTAAAGACTTGGTCCACCGAGGTCAAAATATTTGACTTGAACTGACGATTCAGACACAGTTTTGGATGTACTTCCGCATTCTGATTAAAGCACATGTGAGTTTGAAGGATGGTTTCATGGCTATCATTTTCTTCCCAAAGCTAGAAGTTCCTTTTATCCAGACTTGGTCCGCCGAGCTTAAGAGCATTTCACTCTTCCTTAGGTTTCAGACATAGGTTTCCCGATGTACTTTACTCTTCTGGGAACATGTTATAGGGAGGATGGTTTCTCTAGAACGCTGTGTGAGGTAAGTGACCCTTTGCTCAACCCTCGCCACGTCCATTTGAGAGCCCTCCTGTCTACCAGAAACAAGTTAGTGGAAAGATGCATTCGACACAGACCAGTAGCTCCTCCCGGTAAGGCCGCGGCACTATGTCCTGTCACTCTCAGTCCTGAAGAGGCTTCCAACTTCCGGAGAGATGTTAGTGGAAGTTGGACTTCTTCCCCATGTCTTCCTAGGATTACATCCAAGGCCCTTGCTTTAGTCCTCAATAAGAGTACACGTGAAGATGCTCCTAGGATCATGCAACCAGATCATTGATCAAATTTGTCATCTCTGTAGACCCGTTCCTCGGAGATGAGAACTTTTCCCGTTTCCTTGTGTTCCATATACAGTTTTCAAATTGCGCCTATCTTCTGGCAAGAGCGTGTGTGTGGCAAGATGTATTGTCTACAGCGTCGCTGGGAGTCAAAAGGTGTATTGTAAACAGGCTTGTTTTCCCCCAGCGTGTTGGCTATGACATGTTCCTCCAGCTTTCAATGCACACCTTCAAGAATGCTTCTCCCTTCAGGAGTGCTGCTCTTCTTTGTAACCGGGTTTTCACTCCTTGCTGCTTCTGAACAATGTGGTGATGGCATATGTTCTCTGGCTTCTGCACATGCTTTGGCATGTAAGACTTTCTCCATGATCCAAGATGTGCGATGAGAGCTCCACTGCTCATGAACCGGTTTCTCTCAAACATGTGTCACTTGCCGTGGGTTGTCACACACGTTGTGGAAATCATTCCCGTCTTTCTGTTATTGGTAAGGGATGGATTGGTTTCTCGACAGGGTTGCTTCTCACAGTTACGTGAAGGTCCTTCCCTGATGCTCTCTCGCGCACCTCGGAAAGAGCTTCCGACCTCGGGAATGATTTTTATGCAAACCGTTTTCTGTTTCTTACTTCACGGAGAGTGAGGCGGCATAGGCTGAGCACATGGCACGTTTCTTGGGACTCCACGCGTGCACTTGAAATCGTTCCTTTCTTCATGGAATAAGATTTGAATGGGAAGAACCTGATCACGCAGTTACTTTTTCTCCCAGGTGAGTAAATGGCACTCCCTACTCACACCTATAACATGCGATCAACCTCGGGAAGTCAATGGGAACTAAATTTCTCTTTCTCTCCCCGTGTTTTTTTTCCTCGACTTATGTGGAGGGGACCTTCCGTACCCTTAAACACTCACACTGTGATGCACACACATACAGACCCCCACACACACACCAGTGAAATCGCATATATCTATGGACATCCAGATATCAATTCACATTCACCTTTGTTGTACACAACCTTGGTCCCTCGAGTTAAGAACCTTTTAACTTTGCCTTATGTATCAGGCGCCGTTTTGAAAGAACCCCTCTTCACTGGCAGGAGCAGGTCAGTGGAAGTACGGTTTATCTACAGCGCTATCCTTAGGGTTAAGTATATGACCCATTACTTGATCCTCGCCATGTGAATGTAAAATTGCTTCTGTTTTTATGAAACAAAAGTTGAGTGGAAAGGCGCTTTATGCTCATGCTTGTATCTCCCAGGGCCGTAAGTGGCATGCTCTGTATACATTCACACAGACACACAGACACACGGGCACACGCACTCACACAGACACCTTTGACACTTCGCCGACCTCCAAGAGAGACAAGGGCGGTTCCAGATTCGATTTCTCTCCCTTGTTGTTTCTTAGGAGTTAGGTCGAAGCCACTTTCTTTATTCTTCCTTGTATAGACCTGAATTCACTTCTATTTTTCTGAGAACAGCTTTTCGTTCAGATGTGCCTTCTGTAAAGCCTTGATCCTCCAAGTTCCGAGCATTTGACATGAGCTTACCTTTCAGAAATAGATTTGAAAGTACTTCTGCCTTCGGAGGCAAACACATACGAGTTGGAAGTATGAATTCTCAACTAACGTGCTCTTGCCAGAAGCTAGAAAGACGTGGATTATGATGTCTGAAACATAAGGAAAACGGAAATGTTGAAGGACAGTTTCTCCACAGCGCCGTGTCTTCGAGTGAAGTGTACAACCCTTGGCTCGTCCCTCGCCACCAACATTTAAGATCGCTTCTGTCCTGAAACAAGGTCTTGGAATGATGCTTTCACCACAGACTTGTGTGTCTCCCTGGTAAGTCCAGGGCTCTCCCTATATCCTATCCCTTAGTTTTGAANTTTGACCCTGCTTCTTGGTTTCAGGAGAGAAGAATTGGCATGAAATTCGGCTTCCCTCCCGCATCATTTCATATGGTTACATCCATGTCAGTTACCTTAGGCCCCCATTCATACACCTGGAAACACTTGGATCTTCGTGCAACCAGGTAGTGGTTCCAAGTTGCCTTTTATCCAGACTAGGTCCTCCAAGTGAAGAGTATTTCACTCTTCCATAGGTTTCAGACATAGCTTTCCCAACGTACTTCACGCTTGTGGCAACAACATGTTAGTGAGAGGAAGGTTTCTCTACAGCATTGTGCCTTAGAGTGCGGTACGTGACCTTTTGCTCGACCTGACCAAAGCCCATTTAAGAGAGCTCCTGTCTTCCCAAGACAAGGATTTAGTGGAAAGATGCATTCGACACAGACGTATATATCTCCAGTATGTCAACGAAACTATGTACCATCACTTACAGTCCTAAACAGTCTTCCAACTTCCGAAGAGATGGTGAGTTAGCAGAAGTTCCATATCTTCCCCGTGTCCTTCCTTGGGGTTACGTTCATGGCACTTACTTTAGCTTTCCATATCAGTACACGTGAAGACGCTTCCATCGTCATGCAACAGGATCCTCGTTCAAATTTGCAGTCTCTGCAGATTCTGCCCTCAGAGGTGAGAACCTTTCCTGTTTCCTTGTTTCAGACACATTATTCAAAGATGGGAATGGCAGGACGGTTTCTCTTACAGCGTGGCTGGAGTTGAAAGGTGTATTGTAAACAGGCTTGTTTTCCCCCACCGTGATGGTTACGACACATTTCTCAAGCTTTCAACACACACCTTCGAGAATGCATCTCCCTTCAGGATTGCTGCTCTTCTTTGTAACCGGGTTTCTACGCAGTGTTGTTTCTTAATGTTGTGGTGATGGCTTACCTTCTCCGGCTTCCGCCCCTGCTTTGGCAAGTAGGCGTGTCTCCGTGATCCAAGATGTGCCTCGAGAGCTCAACTACTCGCCCACCGTTTTCTCACAGCCTAGCATATGTCACTTGCCTGGGTTGTCACACACTTTGAGGAAATCTTTCCAGTCGACCCGTAATTTGTAGGGGAAGGATTGGTTTCTCAACAGGGGTGCTTCTCAGAGTTACATACAGGGCCCTTTCCTGATGTTCTCTCGCTCACCTCAGAAAGGGCTTCCGCCCTCGGGAATGATGATCATGCAAACCGTTTTTTGGTTCTTTCTTCACCGAGAGTGAATCGTCCTAGGCTGAGCGCATGGCACGATGCTTGGGCCTCCACAAATACACTTGAAATCGTTCTTGTCTTCACGGAATAAGATTTGAGTGGGAAGATTGCTTTTTCTCCCAGGTGAGTACAATGCACTCCCTCTGTACGTTCTTACCCTACAAGACGGATCCAACTTCTGGGGAGAGGATGGGAGCTGAGTTCCTCTTTCTCTCCACGTGTTGTTTCATCGAGTCACGTTGATGGCACTTTTGTTACCATTAAAAACTGACACTCTCACGCACACACACCCCTGAGATCTCATCCACCTATTGGAACACAGATAGTTCACATTCACCTTCTTGTTTGTACGTACCCTTGTCCCCCGAATTAAGAAGCTTTCACTTTTCCATATGTTTCAGGCTCGGTTTTGAAAGGACTCCTCTCCACTGGCAAGAACATGTTAGTGGAAGGACGGCTTATCAACAGCTCTGTCTTTAGGGCTAAATATAAGACACATTGCTTGATCCACTCCATGTGAATGGAAAATCGCATCCCTCTTCATGAAACAACCTTTGAGTGGAAAAGTGCGTTCTGTGCATGCTTGTATCTCCCAGGGACGTACATGGCATCCTCTGTATATGTTCACACGGACACATCCACATAGGGGCACTCGGACACACACAAAGACGCTTTGATCCTGCATCCACCTCCAGGAGAGACGATGTCGGTTGAGACTCGCGTTTTCTCCGGTGTTGTTTCTTAGGAGTTACGTTGATGGTGCTGTCCTTACTCTTCCGTATCTACACCTGAATGCACTTCTATCTTCCTGAAAGCAGACTTTCAATCACATGTGCTTTCTGTTTAGACTTTGTCCTCCGAGTTCAGAATATCTGACTTCAGCGTACCTTTCAGACATAGGTTTGAAAGGACTTCTGCCTTCTGAGTCCAGCTCATGTGTTTCAGGGAAGTTTTCTTGACTAGAGTGTACTGGCCAGAAGCTAGAAATACCTGGACTATGGTTTATAAAACATAAGGAAAACAGAAACGTTGAGGGACAGTTTCTCCACAGCTCCGTGTCATCGAGTTAAGTGTACAACCTTTGGCTTGTCCCTCGCCGCANACCTTAGGCTTGTCCCTCGCCGCGTACATTTAAGATCATTTCTGTCCTACTGAAATGTTTTCTTGATCGATTCATGACACAGACTTGCGTGTCTCCCTGGTAAGTCCACTGCACTCTCTATGTCCTATCACTCAGTTTTGTACCCGCTTCCAGGTTTCAGTAGAGAGTAATTGGGATGAAATTCAGCTTCTCTCCTGCGTCATTTTATAGTGTTACAACCATGGCAGTTTCCATAGGTCCGTATCTGTACACCTGGAAATGCTTCGATCTTCATGCAATCAGATAGTTGTTCCAAGTTGCCTTAGATCATGACTTGGTCGTCCGACCTAAGAGCATTTCACTCTTCGTTTGCAAAGATTTCCGAACATTCTCGCTTCCAGCACATGTTAGTAGAAGAATGGTTTCTCTCCAGCTCTATGCCTTAGAGTGACTTACATGACTCTTTGTTCGACCATCGCCATGTCCATTTAAGACTGTTCCTGTCTTATCAATAAAAGATCTTAGTGGGAAGATGTATTTGTCACAGACGTGTAGCTCTTCTATAAGTCCATGGCACTCTCTATATACGGTTACTCACTGTCCTGAAGAAGCCTCCAACTTCTGGAGAGACGGTGTGGTAGTGGATGTTCAATTTCTTCCCCGTCTCTTTTCAAAGGGTCACTTTCCTTTGGCCCCATCCGTACACCTGGAAGCCTTTAGATCTTCCCGCAACCAGATATTCGTTCCTATTTGCCTTTTATGCAGACTTGGTCCTCCGAGCAAAGAGCATTTCACTCTTCCTTGGGTTTCAGACATAGCTTTCCCAAGGTTCTCGCTTCTGGAAACATGTTAGTGGGGGGACATGTTCTCTACATCGCTGTGCGTTGGAGTGAGGTACGTGTCCCTCTGCTTGACCCTCACCACGTCTATTTAAGATCTCTTGTCTTCCAGAAACAAGGTTTTAGAGGAAAGATGCATTCGACACAGTCGTGTATCTCCCCAGTAAGTCAATGGCACTCTCTATGTACAGTCACCCACGGTCCTCAAGAGGCTTTGAAGTTCTGGTGATAACGCTATGTTCCTGGAAGTTCTGTTTCTCCATGTGTCGTTTCATAAGGCCGCATCGGTGGCTCTTGCCTTAGGCTTCCATGTGTATACACGTGAAGACGCTTCTATCGTCGTGTAACCAGAACCTCTTTCAAATACGCCTTCTCTGCAGACTTCTTCCTTGGAGGTAAGAACATTTCCTGGTTCCTTCTGTTTCAGACAGTTACCAATGTGCTCCCAACTTCTGGCAAGAGCATGTGAGCCAGATGGCGGTTTCTCTACAGCGTCCCTGGGAGTTGAAAGGTGTTCTGTTAAGAGGTTTGCTTTCCCCCAGTTTGATGACTACGACACGTTCCTCAAGCTTTCAACACACACCTTCAAGAATGTTTCTCCCTTCAGGATTGTTGCTCTTCTTTGTAACCGGGTTTCTACATGGTGCTGCTTCTTAACGATGTGGTGGTGGCATATGTTCTCCAGCTTCTGCATCTTTTTGGCAAGTAGGCCTGTCACCATGATGCAAGATGTGCTTCGAGAGTCCCACCACCCCAACATTTTCTCAGAGTCAAGCCTAAGTCACTTGCCCTGGGTTGTCACACAAGGTGTGAAAATCATTCCCGTCTTCCCAAAACATGGTAGGGCAAGGATTGGTTTCTCGACCGGTTTTCTTCTCAGAGTTACATACAGGGCCCTTTCCTGATGCTTTCTCACGCCCTTGGGAAAGGACTTCTTCAGTCCTTGGGAACGATGTTCATGCAAACCGTTTTTGTTTCTTTCTTCGCCGAGAGAGGCGGCTTAGCCTGAGCACTAGGCACGTTTTTTGTGCATCCTCACGTACGTTAGAAATCGTTCGTGTCTTCACGGAAAAGATTTGCATGGGAAGAAGGTGACCACAAAGATTGCTTTTTCTCACAAGTGAGTACGTGGCATACCCTGTGTTCTCCCACGCAGAACCTACAACACGCGACCTACATTGCCGTTCTTGAGTGTACAAACCACCGG
>LNAC01002227.1:0-14307 GCA_002007465.1 Ailurus styani | reverse complement strand
CTCGGCCTGCCTCTCTGCCTCCTTGTGATCTCTCTCCCTCTGTGAAATAAATAAATAAAAATATTTAAAAAAAAGGTAAAAGATAATAATAAAAAGAACAAACATCACCAAAATGTTTATAATTTTGCAGAATATTTTATATTATATTACCCCTTTATCCACTATATTTTATAGACTACTATTTTTATTTTACATGGAAAAAATCTTCCACAATCAGAAATAAATAAATAAATAAATAAATAAATAAATAAATTACTTTTAATATTTGGTTTTAGTATATGAGATTGGATTTTTAAATATCGTATTAAAATTAGATTTAATTTTTATTAATTTTAAATTAGTTTACAACATTTAAGTAGTTATGTTTCTTCCACTAGTAAAATGTTTAATTCCTATGTGGTATTTGTTGTTGAGACTCAATATATAAAGATTATCTACTGCCATCCTGTAGAGGGAGTGTGGGAACCCAATGTATTGGGAAAAGCTGGCAGAATATGGTGCAATGGGCTGCACCATGGGTGTCAAGGACAAGGTGGTGTCCCACCACTCCAAGATGATCAACAAAAACCTTCAGAAAGGCAACAAGAAGGGGGAACAGGAGGTGAAGTTGCTGCTTTTGTGTGCTGAGGAGTTAGGGAAGAGCACCACTGTTAAGCAGATGAAGATCATCCATGAGGACAACTACTTGGAAGAGGAATACTGGCAGTATAATGCAGTTCTCTACAGCAACACCATCCAGCCCATTATGACCATTGTCAAAGCTTTAGGAATATGCAGATTAAATTTGCCAACCCCTCCTGCACAGATGAGGCTAGAGACCAATAACTATGACTGGGCAGGCAGCTACAACCTGAATAAATCTGAAGACCTGAACAAGTACAAGGATACCAAGGTGATCTATACACAACTTACTTGTCTCACCAACACCAAGAAAATGAAGTTGGTGTTTGTTGCTGTCACCAACCTCATCATCAAGAACAATGGAAGGACAGCAGGCTCTTCTGAGGGGTAGTGGGGCATCTCAGGATGAGAAACCACTGATTCCACTCCCCCCAGCCACTGATAAATGAAAAACACTCCCCAGCTGCCCACAACCCACCTTGGTCACTTTCTCCCTTTCCTCTCTCTTTTCTTATGTCCCTATTCCCTCCCTCAGTTCCAGTAACTCAGGAGAGGAGCTGACACAGGCTTCCCTGTTTCAATCCAGCCCTTGGTCCAGTTGTTGGTGCTGGGAATGGCCATGGTGCCCCCTTCCTGTGAATCTGTTCTGGTTTTAACCATTGTCTTTTTCTGTGATTGGATAAGGGAGCACATGCTGAGTCTCCCAAGGCCTGTGGCTTGAGAAGCAATCATTTCTCCACCTTGGGAACCCTGGCTTTGCTAAACACCAGCCCATAATGCAGCCCAAGTCCAAATGTTTATAGAGAACCTCCTGCCCTTCCACCCCTCCCATGGCTCTAAGGCTCCAAAGGAAAAAGCCAAAGAAGCATGAGAGGCCATTCTTCCTAGACTACATGTCATTTTTGTAGCCTTAAAAAATGAAAAGAAAAATAAATGGGAATACAAAGACAAAACTGCAAACCTAGAAAGAAATTAGAGAAAAACTATTTAAAACTGTCAAATCGTGACCAACACCCAGCACTCTTCCAGGGATTTCATATTTTGAGTGTGTCCGAGGGTTTAAACCCATCCTTGTGCTACCTAACCCCCTTTCTGGCAGCGTCTCTGCCATGCCTTCCACAGAGTTGGATACCAAGCACAATTCCAGACAGCTGCTAACATCACTGAGGATTCTGTCCAGTGGGACTGATTCCTGGCACCATTAACCTAAAAGAAGATCCTCAGCTCTAATGTAGGAACCACCACTCCCTGCTGAGGGCAATACTACTCATGTCCTTGCCCCAGCTTCAGACTTCCAGAATTGAATGTTTCTCAGTTTTCCTCTCTTTTCTTCCCATGTTTCTTTGTTCCATTTCTTAAATTCGACACATGAGTGAAATCATATGGTATTTGTCTTTCTCTGACTAACTTATTTCGCTTAGTACATACTCTCTAGTTCCATCTATGTCCTTGTATATGGCAAGATTTCATTCCTTTTTTTGGCTAAGTAATATTCCACATTATGAATATATATATATATTCATATGTCAATGGACATTTGGATTCTTTCTAAAATTTGGCTATTGTTGATAGTGCTGCTATAAACATCAGGGTGCATGCATCCCTTCAAAATGGTAATTTTGGGAAATACCTAAGTGTTCAATTGCTGAATCATATGGTACTTCTATTTTTAACTTTTTGAGGAATCTCCATATTGTGCTCCACAGTGGCTGCACCAGGCTGAATTCCTACCAATAGTACAAGAGGGCTACCCTTTCTGCATATTCTTGCCAACATTTGTCATTTCCTGACTTGTTAATTTTATCTATTCTTACTGGTGTTAGGTGGTATCTCATTGTGCTTTTGATTTGTATTTCCCTGATGCTGAGTGAAGTTGAGCACCTTTTCATGTGTCTGTTGGTCATCTGGATATCTTCTTTGGAAAAAATGTCTATTCATGTCTTCTATGGGGCTGCTTTTTTTAAGATTTTATTTTTTTTATTTATTTGACACAGAGAGAGAGATCACAAGTAGGCAGACAGGCAGGCAGAGGGAAAGGGGGGAGCAAGCTCCCTGCCGAGCAGAGAGCCCTATGTGGGACTTGATCCTAGGATCCTGAGATCATGATCTAAGCCAAAGGCAGAGGCTTAACTCACTGACCCAACCAAGCACCCCTGTGGGGCTGCTTTTTAATTGATTTTTTTTCAATTTGTGTTTTTAGAGTAGGAGCATCAGTTTTAAAGTCTTGTTAGGGTAAGTGTGACATTTTCAGTTGCCAATATTCTCATCTCAGGAACATTATTGTCCACTTCTGAGATCATACTTTCATTGATATGTACTTAAGTGGAGAACTTTTTGAAATTTATTATTTTAATTATATGGCATTTCTTTTCACATATTAAATTATGTTTGCCATCTACCATTACTTTCAATTCCACTTTTAAACTCAATATGATTTATCCATTCATCAGTTGATGCACATGTGGGCTCTTTACATAATTTGGCTATTGTTGATAATGCTGCTAAAGCAAGAGGGTATATTTACAGCTTCAATTAGTATTTTTGTATTCTTTGTGTAATACTTAATAGTGCAGTTGCTGGACTATAAGGTAGTTCTATTTTTAAATTTCTTAGGAAACTCCATACTGCTTTTCAGAGTGGCTGCACCAGTTTTCATACCCATCAACAGTGCAAGAATGTTCCCCCCTCTCCACATCCTTGACAAAAATTGCTGTATCTTTTGTTGTTTATTTTAGTCATTTTGACAGGTGTGAGTTAATGTCATTGTAGTTTGGATTTGTTTCCCTCATGATGAGTGGTATGGAGCATCTTTTCATGTGTGTATTGGCAATCTGTATGTCTTCTTTGTAAAAACGTATACTCATCATTCCTGCCCATTTTTAATTGGATTGTTTATTCTTTAGATGTTGAGTTACTAAGTTCTTTATAATTTGGTTAATAACAGAGCGGGATGGGGAAGGGTAGGGTTGAATAGGTGATGGGTATGAAGGACTGCACTTGTTATGAGTAGCATTTTGTGTTGTATTTAAGTGTTGAATCATTACATTTTACACCTGAAACTGAAATTACACTGAATGTTAGAAAACTCTAATTTAAATAAAAACTTAAAAACATCAATAAAAAGAACAAAGAAAACTTCAATATGGCTTATCGGACATTCCAATTATTTTATCCAATTTGAGACACTTGATTTGTCAGATACTATATGTCGACATATCCTTTTTCATCTCTGGACTTTCCATGAAAATTAATTAAGTAATGTACCATAGAACAGATGACTCTCCATTAGCTTCTCATGCCAAGGTCATGTTACATATTGCACAAAACAGCCATGCTGACACCTAAATAATAGTGCCTTGAAAGTATTCAGTAAGTAAATATATGTGTAAGTTACTGTGTCTATAAGAAGTACACAATAACAGTAATAATAATTAATAATATTCCTTCTGACAAGTCACAAAAATATAGTCAGTCAACTCATATAAATTTGAATCATACTCCCATACAAAATTAAATGATTCATTTCGTAGTTTGATATATGTAGTCATATATTCATTTTTATATTTCTCTCATTTACATTATGGTGGTTTCATATATCACTTGTATTAATAAGGAGGAGTCAAGGGCGCCTGGGTGGCTCAGTGGGTTAAAGCCTCTGCTTTCGGCTCAGGTCATGATCTCAGCGTCCTGGGATCAAGGCCCGCATCGGGCTCTCTGCTCGGCGGGGAGCCTGCTTCCTCCTCTCTCTCTGTCTGCCTGGCTCTCTTCCTACTTGTAATCTCTCTCTCCGTGTCAAATAAATAAATAAAATCTTTAAAAACAAATAAGGAGGAGTCAAAGTTAAACAGATGTTAACCCCTACTTTGCTATGATCTTCTGAATTCACACATTGTGAAATGAAAATACTTAGTCAAATGATATACTAAGTTAAAAGCGATTTTCTGTCAGGGGCACATGCACCTGAATGTTTATAGCAGCAGTGTCCACAATAGCCAAACTATGGAAAGAACCTAGATGTTCATCAACAGATGAATGGATAAAGATGTGGTATGTATATATGATGGAATACTATGTAGCCATCAAAAGAAATGAAATCTTGCCTTTTGCAAAGATGTGCATGGAACTAGAGGGTATTATGCTGAGCGAAATAAGTCAATCAGAGAAAGACAATTATCATATGATCTCTCTGATATGAGAAACTTGAGGGTCAGGGCAGGGGGTCATGGGGAGTAGGGAGGGAAAAATAATGAAACAAGATGGGATGGGGAAGGAGACCAAGCATAAGAGACTCCTAATCTCTCAAAGCAAACTGAGGGTTACTGGGGGGTGGGAGGGTAGGGGGATAGGGTGGATGGGTTATGGACATTGGGGAGGGTGTTTGCTTTGGTAAGTGCTGTGAAAGGTGTAAGCCTGATGATTCATAGACCTGTACCCCTGGGTCAAAGAATAAAAAATAAAGAAAAATAAAGAGTCAGACACTTAACCAACTGAGCCACCCATGGGTCCTGATACTGAACATTTTTATTAAATTTCAGAAAATAGTATTTCCTCATGTTTTCTAATGTTTTAATCTCATATATTTATGATATTATTTCACTGTCTAGAATTCTGAAGCATTTACAAATGACACATTTGTAAACTGTGGTTTTATGGTCATCAAGTAAACATATAACAGTTTTTATTTTGTATTCTACATTTGTTTAACTTAATATGTTTTTGTGCCTGTGTTATATAAAATATAAAATCATGTGTTTTTAAGATTTGTTTAATGCATCAGAGAATCAATTTGTGGATTCTTTATGTACTTAGTATCTCTTCCCACTATAAGTGCTAAAACAGGAGAACTAAATACAGAACTTTTCCATAAATCACATGAATCCTACTAAGAAACTCTGAACAGTGGGACATGGTGGTATTTTGAGTCCTTGAAGATTACTGTCAATACAAAAGCATCTCATAACTTATATCAAGGACACATTATTTTTCTTTGCCTGCTTGAAATTCATATAATAAATGACCTTAAGTTCTCTGGAGAATTCCATGAGGAAGATTACCAATGTATACTTATGGTTTATAATTCTTTTAAGATAATGTTGAGTTCAATTTGCTAGTATATTTTAAGGACTTTCACATATATGTTCATCAGGCATATAGACCTATAATTTTCTCTGTCTTGGTGTGGCTTTAGAATCAAGGTAATTATAGTCTTGTAAAATTAGTTTGGAAGTGTTCCCTCTTCTTAAAATTTTCCTATGAGAATTTTAGAAGGCTAATTATTTAAATGTTTAATATAATTCATCAACAAAGCCATCTGGTTCTAGAATTTACTTTGTTGGTAGATTTTTGATTATTGATTCATCTTCATACTAGTTATAGATTTATTTGTGTGGAAGAACAATTTTAATTTGGGATGTTCCACACACATAAATCATACTGAGTGGCCAGATGCTTATTTTACAGAAGAATTTAAATATTACCCAGTAGCCAAGTCAACTTCTTCCATCAACCCTTTAGAGGGGGAAAAACCCAACACCCATAAAACTATTTCACTTAATAGGATATATATCAAAAATAAATGCCTTAAATTTTCACCAAAAAGAAAGTTCTATTTCTTCATGATTCAGTCTTGTAAGGTGTATATTTCTAGGAATTTATCTATTTTTCCTAAATTGCCTAATTTTTTTTTTAATTTTATTTTTATTATTTGCCCAAGGGGTACAGGTCTGTGAATCATCAGGCTTACATCTTTCACAGCCCTCACCAAAGCACAAACCCTCCCCAATTAAATTGCCTAATTTTTGACATATAATTGTTCATGTTAGTTTTATAATCCTCTGTATTTCCAGGGTAACATATTTCATTTCTGATTTTGCTTATTTGAGATTTTTTTTCCTAGTATCGCTAAAGTTTGGTCACTTTTATCTTTAAAACAAAAACTCCTAGTTTCATTTACCTCTTCTATTATTTTTTTCTAGTCACTATTTCATTTTTTCTACTCTTATCTTTATTATTTCCTACTTTCTGTTAACTCTGGAATTATTCTATTTTCTTCTAGTTTCCTGAGGCATAAAGTTAGATTGCTTATTTGAGAACTTTCTTTTTTCTTAATGTAGGCATTTATCAGTGCAAACATTCCCATCAGAATTTGTTTTGCTGCATCCTACATTTAGGTGTGTTGTGTTTACATTTGATTTGGTTCAAGATTTTTTCATATTGCTTTAGATTTCTTCTTTGACACATTCAGTGATCAGGTATATGTTGTTTAATTTCCACACATTTGTAATTTTCCAGTTTTGTTCCTATTGTTATTAGTTCCACATCATTTTGGTAAAGAAGACACTTTATATGATTTCAATCTTCTTTAATTTCTTGGGTTCTTTTGTGGTCCAATATATAATATATTGTGGAGAATGTCCCCTGTACAATTAAGAAGAATGTGTATACTTGCTGCTCTTGGATGTATTGTTTTGTATGGTACTGGAAAAAAAAGTAACAAAAACAGACAAATAGATATAAAATAAACCCATGCATATTCAACTAGTCCTTGAAAAGAATGTGAAAAATACACAATGGGGAAAGGATAGTCTCTTCTATTAATGGTAATGGAAAACTGGATAACCATATGAAAAATAATTAAATGAGACCACGTTTTATACAGTTATCAGAATTTTTCTGAAATGGCTTAAATATTAAATGTAAGATTTAAGCCCATAGAACTCCTAGAAAAAAACATGGCAAAAATTTCCTCAACATTGCTCTTCAAAATGATCCTTTGAATATGGCACATAAAGCTTAGAAAACAAAAACAACAATAAATGAGTGGTAATATAATAAACTAAAAAGTATCTGCACAACAAATTAACAAAAATAAAAAGAACATATACAGAATGGGAAAATATTTAAACCATAAAGCTGATAAGGTATTAATATGGAAAATATGGAAGAAACACATATTGTTCAATAGAAAAATATGGTAAAATTAGGCAAAGAAATTGAATAGACATATTTTTCCAGAGAAATACAAACATTCAATAGGAACATTAGAAATACTCAATATCACTAATCAACAGAAAAATGTAAATCAAAACCATGATGAAGTGGACCTCACACTTGTTAGAATACTATTGTTTTAAAAACAAAAGATAATGTTAATGAGGATATAGAGAAAAGGGAACACTTATACAATGTTGGTTAGAGTATTAATTGATAAAGGCCATTAAGAAAAACAGTATGGAGACTCCTCAGAAAAATTATAAATAGAACTACCATAAGATCCAGCAATGCCACATCTTGGCATTTTATATAAAGATAATAAAATCATTATTTTGAACTGATACGTACACTCTAATGTTTTTTGTAACAATACTTACAATAGCCAAGATATGAAAACCAACTAAATGTTCTTTGACTAATGAATACAAAAATCTAGTAAAAATATAAAATGGAATATCATTTGTCCTTAGAAATGGAAGGAAATCTTGCCTTTCGTTACAACATGGATGAACATGGAGGACATTATGCTGAGTGAAATAAGTCATATGGTGGAAGAAAAATACTCTATGTACTATTATATGTGAAATCTAAAATAAACAAAAAAATTAATTAATTAATTAATTAATTTTAAAAAGTCAAACTGAGAAACAGAGAGTGGAAGTGTGGTTGTCAATGGTTGGTAATTTGTGGAAATTTTGGTCAAATTTGCAGGGTTTCAGTTTAAGATAAATAAGTTCTGAGTATTTAATGTGCACCATGGTGACTATATTTAATAATACTGTAAACTTAAATTTCTTAATACAGATTTTAAATCTTTGTGGCAAAAAAAGATAACTGTGAGTTGGTGTAATCATTTCACAGTGTATATGTATAACAAATCATTGCATTGTACAATTTAGTTATATTCACTTTTATTTATCAATTATATATCAATAATGAAAAAAGTAAAATATTAAAAAATAAAAATTTACATGATTTGTGGATTCCTCCTCAATGAGAGATCTTCTCAATGGATATGCCTTTAACTTTGAATTGAGTCGAATCCATCTGAATCCATACTATAAGTACTAGAGGTAGATTTTTGCCCACTAGAACAGTAAATTTTCTGTCCCTCAGATCTTTAATCATTTATAAATTCCACTTCTTAAACCTCCATGAAAAATAAGTCACTGCAGGTCTTTGATTTTTAAACCAGTTTAATATATCTAAAACTATTTGAAATTAGGGAAGTTAATAGAATCAATGTGGAATCCCTCTCCTATATTTCTGGATGGCAGAGGATTGCCAGCAAGTTTCTGTAGTACATTGGTGCTGTTTACAAATATATTTGTACATGATAAAAGAACAACAGCACCAACAATCAAAGGGTTCCCTAGGCCCTTCCAGGGTTACAGATATCAGTCACATGTCTCAGAAAACTGAAGGTAAGAAATCCTCATTTCTTTGAGCTCTTGTGGCCTTCTTGCTAAACTGTGACAGAAGTTTTGGCATCTCAATCTCATTTATGATGGGTCGTCCTTAAGTTCAGACCTCAATTAGCCAATACAGTAGACTATTAGTACACTTTTCAGGTACTCAAAAAAACACTTTAAATTATAAAATTTGGATAAGTATACCTATGTAAATGAGTACTACCCTAACTATTTTATATTACATTCCCTTTCATCTAACACCCATAGAGTCAAATTCCATCCTTGTGACCCAGATTTCATCCAACATAATTTGTCAATATCTTGTGACTCATTTAGTGGATAAGCACTGTTTTCCTTTCTTCTTTCTTTTTTTAAAAGATTTTTATTTATTTATTTGAGAAAGAGACAGTGAGAGAGAGCATGAGAAGGGAGAAGGTAGGAGGGAGAAGCAGAATCCCCTCGGAGCCATGAGTCTGATGTGGGACTTGATCCCAGGACTCCAAGATCATGAGACCTAAGCTGAAGACAGTTGATTAACCAACTGAGCCACCCAGGTGCCCAAGCACTGTTTTTCAATACAGGTTCTCTACTTCTGCTATGTTCTGCTGGAATCTTAATGTCCCCATATCACTGGGAAAAAATGAGGACAGTTTGAAAACATGTCAAAAAGAGAATTTCAAATCCTCATAACAAATCCTTACAAGTGAAGCCAATGGAATATTACTCTGTGTGGCTTAGTTGATTCTCTCAAATAAGGGAGATGGTGTGGAATTCTTACATCATCAAAGAATATCCAGGGATTTCAGGTTTAAATTTGCCAGACTTGTCTGAGTCTACATACATGTCTACAATCCATTTCCAAGTGCTTCACTATTCCAAAACAATGTCCTTCCATTTGTATAGGAGACCTTGGGTGATCTCTGTATTTGAAATCTCAAAAAAAAAAAGAAAAAATATCTGTGTATTATATGTGTGTATACATAGATAGGTCTATCATCTATTGATCTATCACCCATATTTCTATCATCATCTATATATATATGTAGATAAGCCTATACTTATACCTATATGTAGATATCTATAGATAAATATGTATTTCTCTTAAGAAATTGGATCATGCAATTATCTGGAAAGTTCAAAATCTGCAGTGTGTGCTAGAAGGCTGGAAATACAGAGGGGCATTGATATGTCAGTTCAAGCCCAATTATTGACTACTGGATAGTCAGAGAAGAGCTGATGTTGCAGTTAATGTCCAAAGGCCACCATAGCTGAAAAATTAACTTATGTTTAGAGGATGTCAGTCTTTTATTCTATTCAACCAATGCCACTGACCATGTCTCACTCTTAGCACATGCTCTCTTCCAGGTTTCTGTAACATCTACACACTCCTAACTTTCTGAACCACAGTGAACTTTTCTTATCCTGTGTTGAATTTCTTCTTAGCTCAGCTATCCTTTCTTTCTGTAACCCAAAGATCTATTCATGGTTTTCTTTATGTTATCTTTTTCAGATAATTCATTCCCTCCCATGTCATGAAGGAACATCTGAATGTTGTAGACCCTAAAGTTTTTATCTCCATCTTTGGTATTTGTTCTGAATTTCCAACTTGTCTTGAATAATAAACAGAGCATATTTGACATTTCATATGTATCATAAACATAAGATAGCCAAAATATTTACCCAGCCAAAAAAACATCATTATGCACCTGTTAATTTCATGTATCACTCTCAATAAAGGTAACCAGCACTGAATTCTAAGAACAGAAAAAAAAATAAAACTAGTCATTGTCTTTGCTGCCAAAATTTCTATAACTGCACACATGCTGCTCTTTAGCAAGTAATAACAACTCCTACTCCAAATATTTCTTATACCTAAATATTTCTTTTCATCATCTACTACTTCTCCTGTTCACACCACTACAATTCCTTCTTATGTTATCACAAAAGTCACCTAAATCATCTTCCAAATTTATGTCTTGTTCAACAAATCTTTCTGTGCAGCCTAGTGATCTTTAATATTAAAACAGAACAAACAACCATGAACAAGAGAGTAAACAACTAAATATACAATGAACAAGGTCAAATTATTTCACTTCTACCCTGAAATCTTTGAAATTTTAAAAATATTACTAAAAATAATATAAAAATTTCTTAGTATATTTCAAAGTTCACATGAATGTACTTGTCTAACTCTCTGATTTCATCTAATAGTATTAGTCTTTTATCATTCTGCACTAGCAACACTGCATTTTTTTCTATTATCAAAACAAATTTTGTCTAGCTTTGAGCATTGTACCTGATGCTCGCTTTAGATAGAATAATGGGTACAAATATGTTTACCAATTCTCTCCTTTTATCTAATAGGTCTCAATTCAATTTTTACATGACTGACAGGTTTTTCCTTTACCACTAAATATCAATCATGATGATGATGATACAATGACAATGTTTTTATTTTTTAAACTTCAGTCCCTCATAACTACCTGAAATTATTCTGGTCTCTACTAGTTATTATTTATCACTTTATGTAACGTGTAAACCCCCCAAAATTGAAGAAGTGTATCTTTTTCCCTGATGGTTCTCAGTTCCTGTATATATTTTTGGTATATATTAATCATAGAATATTTATCAGAAAATTTAATGCTGAAAGATTAAAAATACAGGGTGGCTTATTGGATTTAAAGGCCAAAGAGACCAAGCAGACTGTCATGTCTTGATTTCAGACCTTGAAAGAAAAGTAGGCACTGGTCACATTCCCTAAGATATAAGATCATGGAGAAGGATGAGAGGGGCTAAGCTTGAGTGGGGGAAAGATTAGTTGCCATATAGTGAGCCCAAATTGTAACATGATATGTGAAGCAACTTGATATGTAAAAGAAAATAATCAACATTAAAACACATTTAGTTTCAGAATTCAAAAGGCATAGGAGGTTACACATATTCTTAGATATGAGTGGTAGTTAAACCAATGACCATATGTAATATAAGTATAACAGGGTGTCTAAATCCTGAAAAGAGAAACAACAGTATTTAGAGACTGGTAAATTAATAAGTTTAGAGTGGTGAATGATCCTAGAAGTCAAATAAAGATGTTGCGAATAGAAAAAAGTACTAAGAAGTTTCTTGAGAAAGTGAATGTTTAGTGTATTGACAAAAAAGAGAGCAATGATTCTCTTTAGATGAATCTGGGGATGGAAGTCATATTTCAGAAGTTAGGACTGAATTTGATGAGAGAAAGAGAAACTGATTTCCAACCACTTTTGTTTCAGAGATTGGTTTTGAGTGGGGGAGGAAATGTATATTACGGTTACAATATTTTCTCAATAAAAACTAGTAGCATCTAATTTTCATGGTTCTTCTATTGTTTTTGAAAAAGCTGAGGAAAATCTCTCAGCCCCTCTCAACTACTTTGGGCAATGTGTCAAATTCTGTCTGATGAAAGAAATAGTGAGAGGCAATGTCAGGGCTAGTCCAAAAATATTTGTTTCAGACATAAAAAGAAATCTGCACCCAGACAAGCCAAACTGAGAAAATGAAGTAAACTTAAAAGTAACCAAAATCTTAGAAAAAGAAAGAAAATAACAAAATATTTTTAAAAATCTGTTTCAAAAGGTCATCATTTAGAGAGATAGTGCATTTCTAGTTAACAATAAGGCAAGCCAAAAGAAAGTGACATAATAGCTCAAATAATTTAAAGACAATAATGACCATCCTGG
This sequence comes from Ailurus styani, assembly GCA_002007465.1. Classification (NCBI taxonomy): domain Eukaryota; kingdom Metazoa; phylum Chordata; class Mammalia; order Carnivora; family Ailuridae; genus Ailurus; species Ailurus styani. The sequence goes on along the minus strand of LNAC01002227.1, from coordinate 1,565 downwards.
AATATATATTTCCCATGTAGAAGCCATGGGAATGTATCTCTCAGATCATTAAGGGGAGCATAACTAACATCACCAGCTGCTGTGCTTTCAAATCCATCACCAAGAGTGCCCCAATGCCACATATCCCATGGGCTGCCCCCAGATAATCTGAGCAGATCAGGTAAACTAAGACAGGTTAGTTCCTGAGAGACACTATCCTGTGAAGTGTGATTTGAATAAAGGATTGCTCATCATCCTTGCCAGAAATCTGGTAGAATTTAACTGCACTTCCTTTTTTTTTTTAATTTTTTTTAAAGATTTTATTTATTCATTTGACACACAGAGAGAGATTACAAGTAGGCAGAGAGGCAGGCAGAGAGAGAGGAGAGAGGAGGAAGCAGGCTCCCTGCTGAGCAGAGAGCCCGATGTGGGCCTCGATCCCAGGACCCTGGGATCATGACCTGAGCCGAAGGCAGTGGCTTTAACCCACTGAGCCACCCAGGCGCCCAACTGCACTTCCTTTTATCTCTGCTTCACATGAGTCAGACTTGCATTGTGGGCTAACTGTTCTTGACTCTTCTGGCTCCTTCCTACAATAGACGTATTGTCTAGGATATAACTTTATTTTACCTGAAAGCTAATAATTTAGACTTTACTCTTTCATGGGTCCTTGAGCAGAAAATACAAGATTCTTCCACTTGTCCCCAATTCCCATGGTGGAGATGCAATGTCTCAGGATAGATTAAACATGTTAAGTGAATTTGCATTATAATTGAGACACTGTGAGCTGGGGAGCCCTGCTATATTATAGCAAGAAAAAATTAAGGCTTTTCTTTGTTCCACAGAGAAGGAGAGTCAACTACCACCTATTTCAAGTCTGCTTATGTTCACACTGAGGGAAAAAAATGTGAGTGTCCTCAGTTTTCTACATTCTTGGCATATCAAGCAAGATGTGTAGGAGTAATAAAAATCTAGGGAGAGTGACTTTCAGCAATAGATATCCTTCCCGTCTAATCTATCCTTTCATATTCTTATCAGAGGTCAACATACCAAATCACACACACACACACACACACAAAAAAAAACCTCAGGGAAACCAGACTAGTATGCCTTAAAGAAAATAAGTACTCTTCAGGGAGAAGGAAATTTATGCAAGAAAGAAACTCAGAGACTTACTAAGTAATGAAGATCAGGGAAAATATTCATGAGCTAGAAAATACAATTATTAAAATAATTGGTAAATATTAAAATGTCTCCAGTTATAATATTTAATATAAATACAGATAAAAATAAATCCTTCTTGGGGCATCTGGTTGGCTCAGTCAGAAGAACATGTGACTCTTGATCTCAGGATCATGAGTATGAGCCCCACATTAGGTGCAGAGATTACTTAAACAAACATGCAAACAAACAAACTTAAAGAAATAAATCATTCTTTTTATTTTCAGAAACCTGGTAGATTTATTTGAATATTTTATTATGTTCAATTAGCTAACATTTATTTCATCATTAGTTTTTTGTTTTTTGTGTTTTTTTTAATTTTATTTTTATTATTTGCCCAAGGGGTACAGGTCTGTGAGTCATCA
>LNAC01002226.1:21010-36058 GCA_002007465.1 Ailurus styani | reverse complement strand
GATAGAATGCACCCATATCTAGAGGAGGCCAGGAGGCATCACAGGAAATGTCCTATGGATGTTACCTCTCATCGTGTTCTGTGTCACCGTCTGACCTCCGTCTAGTCTGGAGCCCTGGGGTACTGTCTATTCTGTGCAGGGAAAACAGTCAGTTCCTAGAGAAGCACCTGCACTGAGTGGGGCTTCCTAATTACTGGATGAATGAAAGGGCCCAACCAGCCCATCACATTTATATGAGTGGGCCTGGGGCCCCCTGTTCAATCCTGGGGATCCCTGCCCTGGTTCACCCAGATGAAGGCTTTGACACCAGATGGAGGCTTGGATCTCCCATTCAAAGGGCAAAACTGCCCAGCTCAAGACCATAGTGATAGTGAGTTATGTGGCAGAGGCTTCATCATGAGGAGCAAGACAATGATAAATGAGCATGACCACAGTCCCTCTAGCAGACCTTTCCACAGGCCCAGGCACCCAAGTGTATGTTCCCTACAAGATCCCACTGAGTCCCTATAATAACTCTGCCCCAGTCAGAGGAGCAAACTGAGGCTCAGGGAAGTTTGGGGACATTCCCAAGACTCACAACCAGGTGGTGGCCAAATCCCAGTGGGCAGTTAAGGGTAGGGTGTTCACCTTGCAAACCGGAGGTCCAGCCCCTCTTGGGTGGTGGCAAAGGCTCGGTAGGTGCCCAGGAGCTTGTAGACATAATGAAGATCTCTTCCCAGAAACGCGGGCACCAGTTATTCTATTTGGGGCTCTAGGAGGTTGGTACGGTTTGTCCTGAGCATGCGAGTCACGTTCCTCTTCTTAGTTGAGCCATTTTTACCCTGAGGTGAAACAGAGGAGACATGAGTCAGAGCTGTAGCCACCAGGAGGGTTGGGGGTTGGGACATCGACCGAACCCCCAAGATCTCAGTGAGTTATGGCAAGAGGTGAGACAAGAGGGCCTATAGTCATACAAAGAATAAGTCATACAAAGATTTGGTGTATTGTTGGGTCAATTGTAAGACTCGAGGCTTTGGTTCAGGTCATGATCTCAATGTCCTGAGACTGAGCTCCTCGCAGGGCTGTGTACTTAGGGCAGAGGCTGCTTGAGGATTCTGTATCTCCCTCTGCTTCTCCCCGCACTCCCTTGTCTCTCTCTCAAGTCAGCCAATCAAACAATCAATTAACAAATCTTTAAGGAAACAGAATAAAGGTTCTTGGCATCCATACATTGAATTGAAGTAGGTGATGTGTGAACAAGTCAGATTGTGAGCTGGGTATTGTTAGCACCTCCGGCATGAATGGCATCGATCCTGTGATTTCTGACAACATATCCCGTTCTTGAGATGATAACACAGAGACATTTTCTTAGGTGAGAGGGCTCAGCGTATTAAGCCATGTAGGATGTTCAGTACAGCCCTGTGAGTTGGCAACAGAAGGGAATCACATCAATATTCTGCATCAGTGAAGGGTTCAATGGCTGTGATAAATGACTGGCCTTCTGGAATGTTGTGCAGCACAATGAGGCCCCCGTTCCTGACCCTGGAGGGGCCCCACGGATGTGTTCCTTCACAACCAAATGCAGAGCAAGAGAGATAGTACCATTGCCCCCATGTCCCTTTGGGTAAAAGTCTCCCAACTCACCATGATCATGTACAAGAGTTGCGGGGGTTGGGGAAGGACTGTCTGGCCAATGTGGACTCGTGGGAGCACAAGTTATGAAAATGCATAACACAGTACAAATGGATTCTAGATGAATGGGATGAGACATGGTTTATTGTCTATTTCATGATAGTCCTACAAATATGTGGACAGTGACTCTGTATCTGGCCAAGGCAGAGGCAGGGTCCTGAGGGCAAGTTTGGGGAGGAGATGGGATGCAGATTCATGTGGGTACAGGACTCTAGGAGAGAGCAAACGGAAGTAGAGGGCTGGCTTCTGGGACGTGGGATCCTTTGTGTTGCATCAGGGTCCTAGGGTTTGAGGGTAGCCAGCACCTGCACTCACCCCGAACCAGTGCTGGACTGTGTTGGCAATGCGGGGCACCTTCCTGTTCTTCAAGGAGGTACAACAGATGATCTCATCATTCTGCGCCTGCCCCATCTCCTGTGTGGTATTCTGTGAAGATAGGGCCCTACAGCCAGGCAGGAGGCCTCAGTGCCCTGTCTGGCTGCCTTTGCTGGTCCTTAGACCCAATGGCTCCATTCCAGACACACCACGACCCAGTGTGCACACACCTCCACCAAGGAGAGAAACATGACACAGCTTCATGGCCTTGGATGTACTCTAGCACAGGGAAGAGGCACCTCAGAAAACCCCTTTCCACTCTGTCCATCATGACATTGGTGTGAACATGAATGGATCACCAGGGTATCCCCTGTCCTGCAACCTCATCTAGCCGAGGGGAGGGGGCCTCCCCCCATATCTCTCTTTCTGAGAAACCGAAGAGGAGGGGGTTGGGGTTGCCCTGGGATGTTTCAGAGGGGTCTTGGCCTGGCCGAGGCTGCTTTGTATTACCTTATGGCACCCTCTGCCAAATATCCTGAAGCATTGGGAGCGAGGTTTGAGCCAATGTCTGCAGCATGTGAAAAAGGCATTCCCTGGGGTTTCTGAAAGCCAGAGCCCCAGGAAGTAGGCAAGCAGCAAGAGAACAACTTCCAGTATCAGGTGTCTCCAGCCAAGTAACCTTGAAACCGGACTACCCCAGAATGTGAGCGCCTGATTGTGGGGGTTCCAAGTTCTGTTGGGGTCTGTGGTCAAGAAAGTGATTTCACTGCCTTGGATCCCCTACACGAGTCCACTCCTGGATTGACAGCTACAAAAAAAAAAAGTGTTCTGGCCTGCTGGCTGCTCACCCCTTTTCTGCATACAAGGCCACATGTGGGCATAGTCACACCAACACACCCTCTCCCCAGGCCCCCAGAGAAGGTCTGGGTGTAGCCAGGGCCCCAGCTTGGAAACACACCGGGGTTCAGACACAACTCTCCATTCTTAACTGTCTTTGACCCTGATAAACCATTGTGCCTGACAAGGATGGTCTTCTCTGTACAATACAGATAATTCTAGCATGTCCTTCCTCCAGATGTCCACAGGCATATGTGGGGTAATAGCTATGATTTTGGAGGAGTGTGTCACATGTAGGAAATGCCTCCAAACACATTTGCTTGTTCTTCTCACATTATCTGAGTCTGTTCCTGGTCAGATCCTACCCCAAAGTCCCAACTGGTGTGTATGTGCATGTGCACACTCAATCTTGTGTGCACACATGTGTTCATCAGTGCTCACATTCTGGAGTCCCAGAAGTTGACAGCCCCACCTACAGAGGGTGGGTATTAACTTCCTAAGACCTCAGGCTTTCTAATTTTCAATACAAATCCTAAAGAAGGGATTGGAGGGTTGGCCCTTGAAGGTCAGAATCCACCCTTACCCCTAGAGACTGCATGTCTTGTTCTGAGAGCCATTACCTCCTTTCCAATGGGTGTGATGTGGATAAGGGTCCACTCATTGGGTTGCCATTACCTGAGCTCCCCCTCAGTCAAGAACTTGCTGGAATGCCTCCTCTCTGGGATATCAATGCTCACCCTTACCCCCATACCATCTCCATGTCTGTAGCCACTTCCTCAGCACAACATTTTCCAGAGCCACCAGTGAATGACTAGGTGCATCCAGGGACCCAACATTGAGGACACTCAACGAGTTGGGGTCATGCCTGGTTCAGCCTTCTTACTAGTCTGTGATTCTGGGCAAGGAATGAACGCTACAGGAGTCTTCTCCTTCTCCCCTCACTGTCTCCCTCAGGTCCCCAACGGCTGTGTACACATTGCTGTGTATGCCCCTCCCCTGGAGTATTGTTTAGACTCAGTGATTCACTTCCATTCCACAGAACATGGCAACATGACCAAAAGCCCCTTCTGAGATTTAGTTATAAAAGCTCAGTGCCCAGCACCATGATGACTCTGACCCATGTTCTCTCTTAGATCCCCACATGGGGATACAAGCCCCTATGTTGAACCATGATACAGACATGTACACATGGCCTAGGAATGAGGGCAGAAGAATTCAGGCCTTCGAGATAGACTGAATCCGGCCAATGCATCTACGTGAGCTCAGTTTCTCAGTGATGCAGGTCCTGTCTTGGTGTTTTCAAAAGCCCCAACCTACTGAGAGGCTCTGGCAGGATGCCCCAAATGAGCACTGCTAGATTCCTGATCCCCTGAGACTGAGACTGTGTGGGTTCAGTCTCTGAGTGTGGGGAAATGCAGTCACACAGCACTGGGAGCAGGGTACTGATACTGTCCACCTGCCTCAGGCCCTGCCCCTCCTCCCCTTTCTCTCTGCTCCCCTCCTCAGCTTCCTCCAATCACCCATGGATCCTTTCTAACCTCCATTCCGGGAACATCAAATTCTGCCTCCAATCCTCTACACTCTGGTGCCTTCTGCCAGCCTAAATATACTCAGATTTGGGCAGGGCTGTGTCCTTCTTTTCCTGTCCCAGGAATTCTCAATGCCACCTCAGCACAGGCTAGTCAGACCCCTCACCTGGTGGAGCTCAGGACACAGTTATTGTCTGTTGTTCTTTTCCTCTGGAGCAATTGCTCTTTTCATTCACACTTTTGTTTCATGATTGTCATCTTCCCCTCTAGACCCTGAGCTCCTAGATGGAGAACATGGTTGGCTTAGAAGGATTGACACCATCTGAGTGAACAGGGCACAGGGGCTCAATGAACTNTGGCTGAATGAACAGGTGAGAGAATCCATCCCACCACCAACGAGCTCAATTTTTTGAGCCTAATTGATTTTGTTCCTGTGTAAGTCCTTTTGTTTTGTTTTGTTTCTTAAATAAACTCTAAGTTCCATTTGGGGTTCAAACTCACAACCCCGAGATCAAGTATCATGGTCCCTACTGACTGAGGAAGCCAGGTGACTCTTTGGTCAATTTTGTAGGTTCTAGGCTGATAACTATTGAACTTAAGTTGGTGATTTCAACACGTTGTGGGTATATTACCTTATGCCGAGTTACCAAATAACTCCCCAAATTTTGGTAGCATGGCACCATAGATTTCCCCACATGACAGAGCTAAGTGGATCTTCAGATTGGAGACTGAGCTCTTTCTGGTGGTGTTTCCGGAACCCAGAGTCCCTCCACTGTGGGCCTTCTCACTCCCTGGGTTGTCATGCACCTCTGATGCCATTGGCACAAGGGGAAAGATGGCAAAGAAATACACACAGGAGGGTATTTCCAGCCAGGTGTAGAAGGCCTAAATGTACATCTTTACACTCAATCATTTATTTATTTATTTATTTAGGGTTTTACTAATTAGAGAGAAATGATCAGAGGCTGGGGGCAGGCAGAGGGAGGAGAACCAGAGAGATGCTGAGGTGAAGAGGACAGGGGTGGTTGATATAGACCTGTGTAGGGAACAGCTTGGGCCACACAGAACAAGTCTCCATCAACTGTGGTTGGGCCAGGAGTAATGAGTACTCTCAGTTCCCTGTCCTCATGGCCTGCCATCAGGAGAGACCTCCCAGGGATTGCTTCAGGGACTCAGACAACATTGAGTAGTGGGAAATTTTTCCTTTGTTTGGAAGGGACATGAAAAGTCAATCATGGTGATGATACTTTCTCTTCTTGGAGCAACAGCAACAGCCCCAGAACAAGATCCTGACCACCTCAAGAGCTACCTCCATCTCCCACTGTGATTCCTGCTGCACCTTCAGAGCTTGAGTGGCTTGGATGGTAGTAAGTTGTGCAGGTGATGTAGCTGAGGATACAGGAGAGGGAAGGTGACCATTATAGGAGCCTACTGCAAAGTTTTGACCAGCAAATAAGTACACGATTGAAACTTTTATGAGTCTACTACTGTGGGGGACATTCCTGCCTTGAAGGTGTTCACGTGAAGTGGGGTGGAATTCCAGGTTTGACAGCATGATCTCAGGATTCTCGGCATCACAAGAAGAACAGCTGTGGCCTGAATGCTTCAGTGTTCCCAGGCACTAGTTGGGAAGAGCTGGCTGAAAACCGCGAGGCTAGGTGCTGGCTTTCTGCTCTATGTAGCCCTCAAGTCCAAATCACAGCACGGTTGGGTGCTCACTTTCCTAGGAGGGGTCTGGAAAAAATAGAAGCATGGCATGACTTCCAACACCCAGAAGTTACAGTGTGGGTGTGAGCCACAGGAATCCATAGAAATTGGAGTTGGAACTCCTTCCTGTGCCAGAGATAAAAATGCTTTGTCACTGACAGGGTGAAAACAGAGTTCTGACAGAAACCGAGGAGGTAAGACTGATGGATTAGTTTTCGGTGAGGGCTCACTGAAGAGTTGGGTGACAGTTTTTTAGGTCCTGGGTAGAAAGTAGGGTGCATCCATATTCATCCTACCTATTGGTGCTACAGGCCTTCAGGGAGGAACACAGGGCCACATAATGGAATTCAGAGCTCCTTACACAGAGGCCTGCCTCTGCTTAGGAAAGGTGCATTTCCACTTGTTAAAGGACACCTGAGAATCAGTGCAACAGGCCCTCCCCCAGAAAACCATCACAAACACCACACTGCTGTCAAGTTACTGATCATAGAGAGCTGCAAACCTTCAGCTCTTAGGGAAAAGACTAAGTAGCATTCTCTGTATTTTTATATTTTTAGACTTTTATTTATATTTTTTAGGTTTTTTCTTATTTTTTCCTCTATTTCTTAAATAATTTATATATATACATAGTTTGTATATATGTATATACTATACATAGTATAATTACATAATATATAATTATATAATATATATTATATAATATATTATATATAATATTACATAATAATATAATATATATTATATTATATTATATATTATATTCCATAATAATATAATATAATATGTTATATATAATATAATATTGTAATAATATATAATTATATAGAATATAATAAATATGTATTACATAGTATATATATACTATGTATAATATATACACATATACAGTTTGATTCCTTTAATTGTATTTATTTTATTTTATTTTATTTCATTTTATTTTTTTCTTTCTTCTTTTCTTTTTTGAATACAATGATGACGTGGAGAAATTCACCCCACAAGAAAGAACTGGAGATAGTATTCACTATCAGGGATTGAGCCACTATGGATACATGTCAAACATCTGAACAAGAATTTAAAACAATGATCTGAGAGATACTAGACAGGCTAATAAAAGCATAGAAGACACTAGAGAATCCCTCATTATAGAAATCATAGTACCAAAACCTAGATATGCCCGAATTAAAAATACTATTACAGAGATTCAGTCCCAAATGAAGACTATGAAAAGGACAGTGAATAAGACAGAAGAGGAAATCAGTGACATAGAAGATAAAATAATGGAAAATAAGGAAACTGAAAAAGAGAGAAAGAAAACCATTGTATCACAAAGGGACATTTTGATAACTCAGCACTCCATAAAGTGAAATGATATCCAGATAATAGGGGTCCCAGCAGAAGAGGAGAGGGACAGAGGGGCAGAAGGTTTATTTCAACAAACTAGAGTGGTGGGCTTCACCACCTGAGGGTAGGAAACATGTACTCAAGTGCAGGATTCACAGAGAACCCCTCTCAAAATCAATAAAAATATGTCAACATCTTGAGTATAAGAGTCCAGCTTTCAAATTTCAATGATAAAAGAGGAAACCCGTAAAGCAGCTCAGGATAGGTGTGCCTTGACCTACAAGGGTAGACACATAAGGCTAGCAGCACATGTGTCCACAGACACCTGGCAGGCCAGAAAGGACTGCACAATATATTCAATGTGCTAAACGTGAAAATTATGCAGCCAAGATATTTAATCCAGGGAGCCTGTCATTCAGAGTAGGAGGAGAGATAAAGAGTTTACCAGGACAAGAAAAACAGGAGGACTGTGAGCATGAAACCAACCCTGAAAGAAATATTTTTGGGGGAACTTGGACTGGAGAAGGAGCCCAAAGGAAAAAAAATCCAGAAAGGAACAGAGACAATCTACAGAAACAGCAACTTTGCAGGTAATACGATAGCCCAGATTTCATATCTTTCAATAATTGCTCTGAATGTATTTGGACTCAGTGCTCCAGTCAAAAGATAAAGGTTATCAGCGTGAAGCAAAAGAAAAATGAGACCCATCCATATGCTGCTTATAAGAGACATTGTAGACCAAAGACACGTCAAGATTGGAATGGAAGGCAGGAGAATCATTTATTATGCTAATGGGCATGGAAAGCGACCTGGAGGAGCCATATCAGGATGGCAGACAAATTAGAATTTAAACCAAAGCTTATTCTAAGAGATGAAATGAAGGACACTATATCTTAATAAAAAGGGTCCATCCAATGGAAGATCTAACAATTATAAATATTTATGCCCCTAAGGTGGGAGCAGTCAAGCAGATTCACCATTGAATAATAAAATTAAAGAAACTCATTGATAAGGATACAATAATAGTAGAGGACTTTAACTAACCACTCACAGCAATGGACAGGTCATCGAAGCAGAAGATCAACAAGGAAACAAGGGCTTTGAATCACACACTGAACCAGATGGATTTCACAGAGATATTCAGAGTATTGCCTCTAAAAACAACAGAAAACACTTACTTTAGGAGTGTCCATGGGACATTCTCCAGAAGAGATCACATACTGACTCAGAAATTAGATCTCACAGGTACAACAAGGTTGACATCATACTATGCATAACATAGTATGACCGTTTTAGACCACAGTGCTATGAGTCCTGAGGTTAACCACAAGAAAAAACTGTGGAAAGGCCATAAGTATGTGAAGGTTAAAGAGCATCCTACTGAAGAATGAATGGAGAATCAGGAAATTGTTTTGCTTCCAAAATACATGGAGGCAAATGAAAATGAAAACAGAACAATTCATAGCCTTTGGAATGTAGCAAAGGCGGTCCTGTGAGGGAAGTATATGGCAATACAAGCCTTTCTCACGAAACAAGTTATGTTCTCCAATACATGACCTAACGTTAAACCTCAGGGTGATGAAGAAAGAACAGCAAATAAAGCCTAAATCCAGCAGATGAAAAGAAATAAAAAAGGTTAGGGTGGAAATCAGTGATATAGAAATTAAACAAAAGTGGAAAGATCAATGAAACTAAGACCTTGTTCTTTGAAAGAATTAGTAAGATGGATGAAAGACTAGCTAGACTTATCAAAAAGAAAAGAGAAAGACCCAAATAAATAAAATCATGAATAAAAAAGGTGAGCTGTCAACCAACATGGAACAAACGAGAGAATATTATGTGCAATTAAATGCCAAGAAACTAGGAAATCTGGGAGGGATGGAGGCCTTCCTAGAAATCTATAAACTACCAAAACTAAAACAGGAAGGAACAGAAAACCAATACAGACCCATAACCAGCAAGAAATGGAATAAAAAATGGCCCAAAAAACCAGTCTAGGGTCTGATGGCTTCCCAGGGGAATTCTAGAAAATATTTACCAATTAATACCTATTCTTCTGAAACTCTTGCAAAAAAATAGAAATGGAAAGAAAAGTTCCAAACTCATTCTAGGAGACAAGCATTACTTTGATCCCCAAACCAGACAAAGACCCCACCATAGAGGAGAATTTCAGACCAATATCACTAATGAACATGGATGCAAACCTGCTCCCCTAGATAATATCTAATAGGATCCAACAGTACATTCAAAGGATTATTCACCACAGCCAAGGGGGATTTATTCCTGGGATGGAGAGATGGCTCCACATTTGTAAATGAACCAATGTGATACACCACATTAATAAAAGAAAGGAAAAGAACCATATGATCCTCTCAACAGATGCAGAAAAAGCATTTGACAAATTACAGCATCCTTACCTGATAAAAACAATCCACCATGTCAGGAAAGAAGAAAACACCTCCGTATCATGAAATACCATAGCAAATATCACCCCCATTAGAAAAAACATGAGAGATTTTCCCTAGGTTCAGTAACACAACAGGGATGTCCACTGTCACTACTGTTGTTCAACATGCTACTGGAAATCCAATTGTAAGCAATCAGAGAAGAAAAATAAAAGGTACCAAAGTGGCAACAAAGAAGTCACTCTCTCACTCTTTGCAGTTGACAAGATTTTTATGTAGAAAACCCAAAAGACTCCACCCAAAAATTGCTGGAACCAATACAACAAGTCAGCAAAGTCTCATGATATACAACCAACACACAGAAATCAGTTGCATTTCTGTACACTAACAATGAGGCAGAAGAACGAGAAATCAAGGGCTGTCTGGGTGGCTCTGTGGGTTGGGCCTCTGCCTTCGGCTCAGGTCATGATCCCAGTGTCCTGGGATCGAGCCCCTCATCAGGCTCTCTGCTCATTGGGAGCCTGCTTCCCCAACCCCCTGCCAACCTGCCTCTCTGCCTACTTGTGATCTCTATGTCAAATAGATAAAATCTTTTAAAAAGAAGAGAGAAAAATCAAGGAATTAATTCCATTTTCAATTTCACTAAAAAACATATGATATGTAGGATTGACCCTGACCAAAGAGGTAAAGGATCTGTACTCTGAAAACTATAGAATACTTATGAAAGAAGTTGAGGAAGATACCAAGAAAAGGAAAAACATTCCATGTTCATGGATTGGAAGAAGNGCATTGGAAGAACAAATATTATTCAAATATCTCTGACACCCAAAGAAATCTACACATTCAGTGAAATACCTAGCAAAATACCATCAACATTTTTCAGACAGCTGGAACAAAGTTTCCTAAATTTTGTGTAGAACCAAAAAGATCCCAAACAGCCACCAAAAATTGACAAGGAGAACAAAAACTGGAGGCATCACAATTCAGGACTTCAAGCTGTATTTGAAAGCTGTAATCACCAGAACAATATGGTACTCACACAAAACCAGACACCTAGATCCATGGGGCAAAATAGAGGACTCAGGAATAAACCCACAACCCTATGGTCACCTAATCCTTGACAAAGGGGGAATTAATGTGCAGTCAAAAAAAGACAGTCTCTTCAACAAATGGTGTTGGGAAAATTGGACAGCTCCGTGCAGAAGAATGAACCCAGACTACTTTCTTACACCATACAGAAAGACAAACTCAAAATGGAGGAAGACCTAAATGTGAGGAAGGAATCCATCCAAATCCTAGAGGAGAACACAAGCAACAACCTCTTTGATCTCAGCAACAGCAATGTCTTCCTAGACACGTGTCCAGAAGTAAGGGAAACAAAACCAAACATGAACCATTGAAACTTCATCAGGAAAAAAAGCTTTTGCTGAGCGAAAGAAACAACAAAACTAAAAGGCAGCCTAGAGAGTGGAAGAAGGCACTTGCAACTGACCTATCCAATAAAGGTCTAGTCTCCAAAATCGATGAAGAACTCATCAAACTCGACACCCCAAACCCCAAAAATCCAGTCAAGAAATTGCCAGAAGACATGGACAGACAAATCTGCAAAGAACACATAAATGGCTAAGAGACACATGACAAAAATGCTCAATGTCACTCTTCATCAGAGTAATACAAATCAAAATTGTAATGAGATACCACCTCACACCAGTCAGATTGCTCAAATGAACAGCTCAGGAAACAACCTATGTTCTCAAGGATTCAGAGAAAGGGGAACCCTCTTACATTGCTGTTGGGAATGAAAACTGGTGCAGCCACTCTGGGAATAGTACAGAGGTTCTTCAGAAAGTTAAAAATAGAACTATCCTATGACCCAGCAATTGCACTACTAGGTATTTATCCAGAGGATATAAATAGAGTGAATAGAATAGGCACATGGGCCCAGTGTTAATGTAGCAATGTCTACAAGAGCCAAACTCTGGAAAGAGCCCTGATGTCCATTCACTGATGAATGGATCAAGAAGACCTGGTATATATTCTCAATGAAATATTACTCAGCCATCAGTAAGAAGGAAATCTTGTCCCTGGCAACAGTGTTGCTAGAACTGGAGGGGATTATGCTAAGTGAAATAAGTCATTCAGGGAAAGACAATACCATAAGATTTCACTCCTCTGTGGAATTTAAGATACAAAACTGATGAACAGAGGGGAAGGGAAAGAAAAATAACATAGGCTAAAAACAGAGAAGAAAACAGGGTATAAAAGACCCTTAACTACAGGGTACAAACTGAGGGATGCTGGAGGGGAAGTGGGTGGTGGAATGGGGTAATTGACTGATGGGCATTAAGGAGGTCTCTTGATGTCATGAGCACCTGGTTGTATATGCAAATGAAGAATCACTAAATTCTACCCCTTAATTAACAATACAGTATATGTTAGCTAACTTGAATTTCAATAAAACTAAAATATAAAAGTAAAAAAAAAGAGGTGTGCAAAAATGTAAAAAAAATCACTCTTCTCACTAGCTTTTTAAAAATATAAAAGTATTTTTCATTTTATACATATGTTCATATAAGATGTATGTGGAATTGAAGAAATGAAGCAGATGAACATATGGGAAGGGGGAATAGAAAAAAGAGATGAGAGATGGAAACAAGCCACAAGAAACTCTTAAGGATACAGGCAAACTGAGGGTTGATGGTGTGAGGTGGGTGGGGGTGGCTAGATGGGTGATGGGTATTAAAGTGCACTTTTTGTGATGAGCACTGGGGTTCTATGCACAAGATGAAATCACTGAATTTTACTCCAGAAACACATTGTGCATTGTATGATCTCTAACTAAAATTTAAATTAAACAAACCAAGCAACCTGTGTTAAGGTGGTTTCCCAGCCAGCTTCTGCACTGGTGTTCAATGCAGAGTGAAAAGCGCTTCGACAGAGGCAGCAGAGGGTCCTGTGGGAACACACAGGAGAAGTGCCCAGGCGCCTGCCCAGATGGCCTAGAACCACAGAGATTCCCTACCAGTGGTGAGGAAGGAGTGCACCCAGGACCAGCTGACTGCTGTTGTCTGCACTTCCTCCATTCATTGGCTCAAACAGTGGAGGGCTGACCCCAGCAGGGCGTGCACCCCAGTCTTCCATTCATGTCCCTTCACTGGGCTGTCCCTTCTCTGTTCAATCCGTCATAAATGGTTTACTCATTCACTCAAGCATGCATTCAGCCAGCAGTTATTAAATACTTGTTGTGTGCTTGGCACTGTGTCTGGGCCTGTCCTTATCCCCCAAGAGTTCAACATGTGATTAGGAATTTAGCATAGAAAATTATGACGCCCCCAGGTATGCTGACCAACTCACCAATGTCCCCGGTATGTGGCATTAGTGTCTGGCACATAGCAGGTACTCAACTGACACTTGTTTTATGAATGAATAAAAAGCTACCTAATTATAATACTCTTAATTACTGAGCTCTTTCAACTGTACATATACTGTCATAATGCTCAAGGTAGGCCCTCTTACTCTCTTATTTTATTGATAAATTGAGGCACAGAGAGTTTAAGTCAACTTCCTAAGGTCACACAGCCAGTCTGAACTCATAGCCACTATTCCCTGTATCACCACAGCAGTGCAAGACAGGATGCACTGGGGGCCAAGGTGTAGCACATAGGGGAGCCTTGGGATTTCAGAGGACAGAGTGGTCAGGAGGGGCTGGGGCAGAGAGGGAAGGCTTCATGAAGCCTGACAGCAGGGCTAGTAGAGGGGGAAGAGGGGACCATTTTTGTCTGATGGAAAGGGAACAGTTGGAGGAAACTAGGGGTTAAGGGAAGGTGCCCACAATAGGTCCTCCATATATGCTTCCATGGATGAGGGGCTGGGATGCCAGTAAGGACACATCCANTTATTAAATACTTGTTGTGTGCTTGGCACTGTGTCTGGGCCTGTCCTTATCCCCCAAGAGTTTAACATGTGATTAGGAATTTAGCATAGAAAATTATGACGCCCCCAGGTATGCTGACCAACACACCAATGTCCCCGGTATGTGGCATTAGTGTCTGGCACATAGCAGGTACTCAACTGACACTTGTTTTATGAATGAATAAAAAGCTACCTAATTATAATACTCTTAATTACTGAGCTCTTTCAACTGTACATATACTGTCATAATGCTCAAGGTAGGTCCTCTTACTCTCTTATTTTATTGATAAAGTGAGGCACAGAGAGTTTAAGTCAACTTCCTAAGGTCACACAGCCAGTCTGAACTCATAGCCACTATTCCCTGTGTCACCACAGCAGTGCAAGACAGGATGCACTGGGGGCCAAGGTGTAGCACATAGGGGAGCCTTGGGATTTCAGAGGACAGAGTGGTCAGGAGGGGCTGGGGCAGAGAGGGAAGGCTTCATAAAGACTGGACAGCAGGGCTAGTAGAGGGGGAAGAGGGGACCATTTTTGTCTGATGGAAAGGGAACGGTTGGAGGAAACTAGGGGTTAAGGGAAGGTGCCCACAGTAGGTCCTCCATACATGCTTCCATGGATGAGGGGCTGGGATGCCAGTAAGGACACATCCGTCAGCAAATGTGAGGTCTCCCATAGTTCAAGCTCTGGGCTGTGTGCTTGGGAGGACATAAACATGAGTAAGAATTCCCCTCCAGGATGGACAAGAAGGCAAAGGCAAAACATGCAAATGTTTATGCTCCAGCAGAGGAAGTGCTGAGAGCCAGAGTGGTGTGGGAGCAGCTTTCTGGGAGGAAAAGATTGGTTCCTGTTGGGAAGAACAGACCAGGCTCCTGGATGAGGTGACATTTGAACTGAGCTGTGAGTGGTGGTAGGACCACACCCTGCAGTGGGGAAAGGATGAGAGCACCAAAGACAGAGGTTTGGAGGGACATGGGGAAGGTAGGCCCCATGTGCCCTAAGCTGAGGGACTGGGGAGGGCTGACAGGGCAGGGTGGGCTCACTCCCAGAGGGCTATGTGTGCTGTGCTAAGTAGCTCAACTTTCTCCCTTGGTTGATGGAGAACTGACGGAGTTTTGTAGGATAGGGACAGGTGTTGCTTATCAAGAAGCAACAGAAAAATGTTTGTCTTCTGGGGGGGTCTGGGGGGTTCAGTCAGGTCGGTGTCTGACTCTGTTTCAGCACAGGTCAAGAGCTCATAAGTCCTGAAATCAAGTCCCTTGTAGGGCTCTGTGCTAGCAGGGAGTATGCTTGAAGATTCCCTCCCTCTGCCCTTTCCCCCATGCTCTCTCTCT
>LNAC01002225.1:0-28526 GCA_002007465.1 Ailurus styani | reverse complement strand
AAATAATTAGAAAAATCTTCTGTATTTACCCATGCATTTACCATTTCCTGTGTTCTTTATTCCTTTGAATAGATCCATTTTTCCATCTGGTAACATTTTGCTCTGCCTGACGACTTTCTTTAATTTTTTTTTATTGGTAGCTTTCTGGTAATATGTTCTTGGAGATTTTGAATGGTAAAAAAGACATCATTCTGCCTTTCCCTTTGAAAGCTCTTATTGCCCAGTGTAGATTTTGTGTATGAATATTTTCTTTCATTGCTCTAAGATGTTGTTTCTCTCTCTTTTTGTTTCCACTATTTTGACAGGTAATCCACCCTAGTCACAACTATAACAATATTCAAAATATAAGTGAAGAACATGACTAAGTAAGAAAAAGTTATGAGCATGCAGATCAAGAGAAACTAAACACATTCTAGGACAAAATTAAAGACACCACTCTTGGACACATTAGACAAATCCAGAAAAATCATCATATGTCAAATTACAGCAAATCAAATTAAAATAACATCCACAGATGATATGAATATCATTAAGAATATTTTAGGCAACAAATAACAAATAATTCACTCAATTGTCTTAAACCATAAGGAAAGTATTATTTTGAATAATAGGAAGTCCAGAGATTGAGAAGGATTCATATTTGATTGCTACAGTGGCTCAAAAAATCATGAACAACCAGGTTCCTGAAATCTTTTTCTTCTGCTCTCCACCCAGGTTGCAAATTGACTGGTAGTAGTAATAAAAACAATAATTAATGTCCACCAGGCAATGAAGACAAGTTTTCAGTGGTTATTTTTTGTAATTAAACTTGTTATTTTGAGATAAATGAAAATGTGATTGTGAGAAAGAATACAGAAAGATCCTGTATGCTCTTTATCCAGTTTCTGTGAATGGTAACGTCCTGCAAAACTATAGTACAATACCACAACCAGGATATTGGTATTGCTATACTCTACTGATCTTGTACAGATTTTTCCCAGTTTTACCTTGATTCTTGTGTGTGTGTGTGTGTGTGTGTGTGTGTGTGTGTGTGTGCTTGCATGTGTGCGCATGCACGCATTTTGGGTCCTTTATGTTTTGTCACATTAGATATAAATTTTGTAAGTTTATATGTCTACCACCACAGTCAAGATACAGAGTATTTATATTACCACAAGCATTCCACATGTTGCCCTTTTATTTATTTTTTTAAGAATTGGTTTGTATATTTTATTTATTTTTTTATGTTATATATTCAGTGATCCAAGATTCGTTGTTTATGCACCACACCCAGTGCTCCATGCAATACGTGCTCTCCTTAATACCTACCACCAGGCTCACCCATCCCCCCCAAACCCCTCCCGTCCATAACCCTCAGTTTGTGCCCTTTTATTTTTTTTAAAAGATTTTATTTATTTATTTCACAGAGGGAGAGAGATCACAAGGAGGCAGAGAGGCAGGCAGAGAGAGAGGAGGAAGCAGGCTCCCCGCTGAGCAGGGAGCCCGATGCGGGCCTCGATCCCAGGACGCTGAGATCATGACCTGAGCCGAAAGCAGAGGCTTTAACCCACTGAGCCACCCAGGCGCCCAGTTTGTGCCCTTTTAAAACCACAATGACTTACCTATTCTCCACCCTACCCATAACCTCTGGCAACCACAATCTGTTTTCAATGTCTATAACTTTGCCATTTCAACTTCTATAACTTCAAGAAAATTATATAAGTGAAATCAAGCAATATATGACTTTTCAAGACTGGTTTTTTATTTTTATCAATCACAAAACCCTTAGGTAAATCCAAATTGTTTTATACATAAACAGTTCATTCCTTTTTATTGCTGCTAGTATTCCATGGTATGCATGTATCACAATTTGTTTACTGTGATTTTCTTCAGTTGACTTGTTTTATTATTTTTCATTGAAGTATAGTTGACACACAGTGTTACATTAGTTTCAGGGATACAATATTGTCATTTGACAAGTCTATATATTACACTATGTTCACCACAATTGTAGCTACCATCTGCCATCATACACTGCTATTACAATACCATTGACTATATTCCCTAAGCTGTGCCTTTTTTGAAAATTATGTTATGTTGGTCATTAGTTTTTGATGTAGTGTTCCACGATTCATTCTTTGCATATAACACCCAGTGTTCCATGCAATACATGCCTTCCTTAATACCTATCACCAGGCTAACCCATCCTCCCACCCTCCTCCCCTCTGAAACCCTCAGTTTGTTTCCTGGAGTCCATAGTCTCTCATGGTTCGTCTCCCCCTCTGTCTCCCCCCCTTCATTTTTCCCTTCCTCCCCCTATTGTCCTCCACGCTATTCCTTATGTTCCATATATAAGAGAAACCATATGATAATTGTCTTTCTCTGCTTGACTTATTTCATTTACCATAATCCCCTCTGGTTCCATCCGTGTTGATGCAAATTGTGGGTATTCATCCTTTCTGATGGCTGAGTAATATTCCATTGTATATATGAACCACGTCTTCTTTATCCATGCACCTTTTGAAGGGCATCTTGACTCCTTCCAGTTTGGCTATTGTGGACATTTCTGCTATGAACATTAGGGTGCATGTGCCCCTTCTTTTCACTACATCTGTATCTTTGGGGTAAATACCAGGTCGTACAATTGCTGGGTCATAGTATAGTTCTATTTTTAACTTTTTTCCCCCAGTGATCCAAGATTCATTGTTTATGCACCACACCCAGTGCTCCATGCAATACATGCCCTCCTTAATACCTACCACCAGGCTCACCCATCCCCCCTCCCCTCTTCCCCCCATAACCCTCAGTTTGTNAGTTTGTTTCTCAGAGTCCATAGTCTCTCATGGTTCATCTCCCCTTCCGGTTTACCCCAATTCACTTTTCCTTTCTTTCTCCTAGAGTCCTCCATTTTATTCCTTATGTTCCACAAGTAAGTGAAACCAGATGATAATTGGCTTTCTCTGCTTGACTTTTTTCACTCAGCATAATCTCCTCCAGTCCCATCCATGCTCATACAAGAGTTGAGTATTCATCCTTCCTGATGGAGGCATAATATTCCATTGTATATATGGACCAAATCTTCTTTATTCATTTGTCTCTTGAAGGGCATCTTGGCTCTTTACACAGCTTGGTGATTGTGGAAATTGCTGCTATGAACTTTGGGGTACATATGGCCCTTCTTTTCACTACATCTGTATCTTTGGGATAAATACCCAGTAGTGCAATTGCAGGGTCATAGGGTAGCTCTATTTTTAATTTTTTGAGAAACCTCCACACTGTTTTCCAAAGTGGCTGCACCAACTTGCATTCTCACCAACAGTGAAAGAGGGTTCCCCTTTCTCCACATCCTCTCCAACACTTGTTGTTTCCTGTTCTATTGATTTTGGCCATTCTAACTGGTGTAAGGTGGTATCTCAATGTGGTTTTGACTTGAGTTTCCCTGATGGCTAGTGATGATGAACATTTTTTCATGTGTCTGTTAGCCATTTGTATGTCTTCTTTAGAGAAGTATCTGTTCATGTCTTCTGCCCATTTTTTTGACAAGATTTCCTGTTTTTTGGGCATTTGAGGAACCCCCATACTGTTTTACAAAGTGACTGTACCAACTTGCATTTATCATCAGGGAAATTCAAATGAAAACCACACTGAGATATTACCTTATACCAATTAGAATGGCAAAAATTAATAAGGGAGGGAACAACAAATGTTGAAGAGGATGTGGAGAAAGGCAGAACCCTCTTACACTGTTGGTAAGCTGGGCCTTTTATTCCTGTGATTAATTTATTCCATAATTGGAAGACTGTTCCTCACAGTCCACTTCATACATCTTGCCCATCCTCCCAACACCCTCCCCTCTGGCAATCATGTTTGTTCTCTGTATTTATGGGTCTGTTTCTACTTTTTGATTATTTGTCTGTTTATCAAATTCCACATATAAGTGAAATCATAAGGTATTTGTCATTCCCTGTCTGACTTAATTCACTTAGCATGATACCCTGTAGGTGTATTCATGGTGTCACAAATGGCAAGATAGCATCCTCTTTCATGGCTGAGTAATGTTCCATTGTGTATATATACCATATATATTTTTTTTACATTTTTAATTTAAATTTAAGATAGTTAACATATAGGGGTGCCTAGGTGGCTCAGTCATTAAGCATCTGCCTTCGGCCCAGGTCATGATCCCAGGGTCCTAGGATCTAATCACACATGAGGCTCCCTGCTCAGTGGGAAGCCTGCTTCTCCCTCTTCTACTCCCCTGCTTGTGTTGCTTCTCTTGCTGTGTCTGTCTTTGTTAAATGAATAAATAAAATCTTTAAGAAAAAAAGGATAGTTAACGTATAGTGTAATATTGGTTTCAGGAATAGAATTTAGTGATTTAGCACTTGCATATAACACCCAGTGCTGATCCCAACATGTCCCCTCTTTAATGCCCATCACCTATTTAGCCCATTCCCCACCTCCCCTCCAGAAATCTTCAGTTTATTCTCTATAGTTAAAAGTTTCATATGATTTGCCTCCTTTTCAGTTTTTATCTGATTTTTCCTTCCTTTCCCTATGTTCATCTGTTTTGTTTCCTAAATTCCATATATGAGTGGAATCATATGATATTTGTCTTTATGTGACCTATTTCAGTTCGCATAATATACTCTAGTTCCACCCAAGTTGTTGCAAAAGGCAAGATTTCATTCTTTTTGATGGTTGAGTAATATTCCAGTGTGTGTGTGCACGTGTGTGTGTCTTTGTGTGTGTGTGTGTGTGTGTGTGTATCTCAAATCTTCTTTATCCATTCATCACGTGATGGACATTTGGGCTATTTCCATGATTTGGCTATTCTTGATAGTGCTGCTGTAAATATTGGTGGTGCATGTGCCCCTCTGAATTAGCATTTTTGTATCCTTTGGATAAATCTCTAGTAGTGCAATTGCTAGGACATATGGTAGTTCTATTTTTAACGTTTTGTGGGACCTCATACTATTTTTCACAGTGGCTGCACCCACCAACTGTGGTGGTTGTTTCCCACCAACAGTGCAAAAGTGCTCCCCTTTCTCCACATCCTCGCCAACATCTGTTGTTTCCTGAGTTGTTAGCCATTCTGACTGGTGTGAGGTGGTATCTCATTGTGGTTTTTATTTGTATTTTCCTGATGATGACTGATGTTGAGCATTTTTTCATGTGTCTGTTAGCCATTTTTATGTCTTCTTGGAGAAATATCTGTTCATGACCTGCCCATTTCTTTTTTTTTTAAGATTTTTTATTTATTTACTTGACAGAGAGAGATTACAAGTAGGCAGAGAGAGAGGAGGAAGCAGGCTCCCTGCTGAGCAGAGAGCCCGATGCGGGCCTCGATCCCAGGACCCTGAGATCATGACCTGAGCCGAAGGCAGAGGCTTTAACCCACTGAGCCACCCAGGCACCCATGACCTGCCCATTTCTTAACTGGATTATTTATTTTGAGGTATTGACTTTGATGAGTTCTTTATAGATTATGTATACTAGCCTTTTATACAACATGTCATTTGCAAATATCTTCTCCCATTCCAAAGCTTGTCTTTTAGTTTTTTTGAGTGTTTCCTTTGCTGTGCAGAAGCTTTTTATCTTGAAGAGGACCCCACAGTTAATTTTTGCTTTTGTTTCCCTTGCCTCTGGAGACATATCTACTAAGAAGTTACTGTGGCCGAGGTCAAAGAGGTTGCTCCCTCTTTTTTCTCTAGGATTTTGATGGTTTCCTGTATTATATTTAGGTCTTTCAACCTTTTTGAATTTATTTTTGTGTATGGTGTAAGAAGGTGGTTCAGTTTCATTCTTATGCATGTCACTGTCCAGTTTTCCCAACACCATTTGCTGAAGAGCCTGTCTTTTTTCCATTGGATATTCTTTCCTGCTTTGTCAAAGATTAGTTGACCATATAGCTATGGGTCCATTTCTGGGTTCTCTATTCTGTTCCATTGATCTTATGTGTCTGTTTTTGTGGCAGTACCATACTGTCTTGATGATTACAGCTTTGTAATACAACTTGAAATCTGGATTGTGATGCCTCCTTCTTTGCTTTTCTTTTTCAACACTAGTTTGGTTATTTGGGGTCTTTCCTGATTCCATATGAATCTTAAGATTGTTCTACTTTTGTAAAAAATGTTAGTGGCATTTTGATCTGGATTGCATTGAATGTGTAGATTGCTTTGGATAGTATAGATATTTTAACAATATTTGTTCTAACCCATGAGCATGGAATGTTCTACTATTTCTTTGTGTTTTCTTTACTTTCTTTCATAAGTGTTCTATAGTTTTCAGCATACAGGTCTTTTACCTCTTTAGTTAGGTTTATTCTTAGTTATCTTATGGTTTTTGGTGCAATTGTAAATAAGATTATTCCTTGATTTCTCTTTCTGCTGCTTCATTAGTGGGTGTATAGAAATGCAACAGATTTCTGTATGTTGATTTTATATCCCACAACTTTGCTGAATTCATGTATCAGTTCTAGCAATTTTTGGTAGTCTTTCAGGTTTTCTTCATAGAGTATCATGTCATCTGCACTTAGTGAAAGTTTGACTTCTTCCTTGATGATTTGGATGCATTTTATTTCCTTTTGTTTTTAATTTGCTGAAGCTAGGACTTCCAATACTATGTTGAACAATAGTGGAGAGAGTGGATATCCTTGCCATGTTCCTGACCTTAGGGGAGAAGGTCTCAGTTTTTGCCCATTGAGGATGGTATCAGCTATGGGTCTTTCATACATGGCTTTTATGATGTTGACATATGTTCCTTCTATCCCTACTTTCCCGAGGGTTTTCATAAAGAAAGGAGGCTGTATTTTGTCAAATGTTTTTCTGTATCTATTGAGATGATCATATGGTTCTTAACTTCCTTTTATTAATGTGTTGTATCATGTTGATTTGCAGATATTGATTCACACCTGCATCCCAGGAATAAATCCTACTTGACCATGCCGAATAATCCTTTTAATGTACTCTTGGATTCGATTAGCTAGTATCCTGTTGAGAATTTTTGCGTCCATGTTCATCAGGGATATTGGTCTGTAATTCTCCTTTTTAGGGGGATCTTTTTTTATAAAGATTTTATTTATTTGACAGAGAGAGAGATTACAAGTAGGCAGAGAGGCAGGCAGAGAGAGGAGGAAGCAGGCTCCTTGCCAAGCAGAGAGCTCGATGCAGGGCTCATCCCAGGACCCTGAGATCGTGACCTGAGCTGAAGGCAGAGACTTTAACCCACTGAGCCACCCAGGCACCCCTAGGGGGATCTTTATCTGGTTTTGGAATCAAGGTAATGCTGGCCTCATAGAATGACTTTGGAAGTTTTCCTTCCATTTCTATTCTTTGGAACAGCTTCAGAAGAATGGGAATTAATTCTTCATTAAATGTTTTGTAGAATCCCCCTGGGAAACCATCTGGCCCTGGACTCTCGTTTATGGGAAATTTTTGATTACTGATTCAGATTCTTTCCTTGTTATGGGTCTGTTCAAATTTTCTATTTCTTTATGTTTCAGTTTTTGTAGTTTATATGTTTCCAGTAATTTATCCATTTTTTCTAGATTGCTCAGCTAGTTGGCTTATAGTTGCTCATAATATTCTCTTATAATTGTATTTCTGCAGTGGGTTTTTTGTGATCTCTCCTCTTCCATTCATGATTTTATTTATTTGGGTCCTTTCTCTTTTCTTTTTGATAAGTCTGGCTAGGGGTTTATCAATTTTGTTAATTCTTTGAAAGAACCAGGCCCTAGTTTTGTTGATCTGTTCTGTGTTTTTGATTTCTATATCACATATTTCTGCTCTAATCTTAATTATTTCCCTCTTCTGCTGGTTTTAGGCTTTATTTGCTGTTCTTTTTCCAGCTCCTTTAAGCGTAAGATTATTTTGTGTCTTTAAGGTTTTTCTTGCTTCTTGTTGCTATATACTTCCCTCTTAGGACTGTATTTGCTGCATCCCAAAAGTTTTGAACTGTCATATTTTCATTTGCATTTGCATCTATGTATTTTTACATTTCTTCTTTAATTTCCTGGTTAACCCATTCATTCTTTAGTAGGGTGTACTTTAACCTCCATGTATTTGAGGTCTTTCCAAATTTTTTCTTGTCAATGACTTCAATTTCATAACATTGTGGTCTGACAATATGAAGGGTATGATCTCAATCTTTTTGTACTTTTTGAGGCCTGATTTATGACCTTGTATGTGATCTACTTTGGAGAGTGTTCCATGTCCACTTGAAAAGAATATGTACTCTGCTGCTTTGGGTTGAAATGCTGTGAATATATCTGTGAAGTTCATTTGGTCCAGTGCATCATTCGAAGCCCTTGTTTCTTTGTTGATCTTCTCCTTAGAGGATCTGTCTATTGTTGTGAATGGGGTATTAAAGTCCCATATGATTATGGTTTTATTATTGAGTTTCTTTAAATTTTTATTAATTGATTTATATATTTGGGTGCTCCCAAGTTAGAGGCATAAATATTTACAATTGTTAGATCTTCTTGTTGGATAAACCACTTTATTATGATATAGTGGCCTTCTTCATCTCTTATTACAGACTTTAGTTTAAAATCTAGTTTTTCTGATATAAGGATGGCTACTGCAGCTTTCTTTTGATATTCATTAACATGATGGATGGTTTTCCACCCCCTCTCACTTTCAATATGGAGGTGTCTTTGGGTCTAAAATGAGTCTCTTTTTTTATTTTATTTTTCAGTGATCCAAGATTCATTGTATATGCACCACACCCAGTGCTCCATGCAATACATGCCCTCCTTAATACCCATCACCAGGCTCACCCATCACCCCTCCTCCCTCCCCTCCATAACCTTCAGTTTGTTTCTCAGAGTTCCACAGTCTCTCATGGTTCATTTCCTCTTCCTATTTACCCAATTCAATTTTCCTGTATTTCTCCTAGAGTCCTCCATTTTATTCCTTATGTTCCACAAATAAGTGAAACCATATGAGAATTGACTTTCTCTGCTTGACTTATTTCACTCAGCATAATCTCCTCCAGACCAATCCATGCTGATACAAAAGTTGGGTATTCATCTTTTCTGATGGCTGCGTAATATTCCATTGTATATATGGGCCACATCTTCTTTATCCATGCATCTGTTGAAGGGCATCTCTTACACTGTTGGTGGGAATGCAACTGGTGTAAGATGGTATCTCAAGGTGGTTTTGACTTGAGTTTCCCTTATGGCTAGTGATGATGAACATTTTTTCATGTGTCTGTTAGCCATCCATATGTCTTCTTTGGAGAAGTGTCTGTTCATGTCTTCTGCCCATTTTTTGACATGATTATATGCTTTTTGGGCATTGTGCTTGAGAAGTTCTTTATAGATCTTGGATATCAGCCCTTTGTCTATAGTGTCATTTGCGAATATCTTCTCCCATTCCATGGGTTGCCTCTGTGTTTTGTTGGCTGTTTCTTTTGCTGTGCAGAAGCTTTTTATCTTGACAAAGTCCCAAAAGTTCATTTTCGCTTTTGTTTCCTTTGTCTTTGGAGACGTGTCTTGAAAGAAGTTGCTGTGACTGATGTCAAAGAGGTTACTGCCTATGTTCTCCTCTAGAATTTTGATAGATTCCTGCCTCACATTGAGGTCTTTCATCCATTTCGAGTTTATCTTGTGTATGGTGTCAGAGAATGGTCAAGTTTCATTCTTCTATACATAGCTGTCCAACTTTCCCAGCACCATTTATTGAAGAGACTGTCTTTTTTCCACTGCATATTTTTTTCTACTTTGTCAAATATTATTTGACCACAGAGTTGAGAGTCCATGTCTGGACTCTCCACTGTGTTCCATTGGTCTATGTGTCTGTTTTTGTGCCAGTACCATGCTGTCTTTGTGATCACAGCTTTGTAGTAAAGCTTGAAATCAGGCAACATGATGCCCCCAGCTTTGTTTTTCTTTTTCAACATTTCCTTAGTGATTCAGGTTCTTTTCTGGTTCCATATAATGCTGGTGGAATTTTGATTGGGATGGCATTGAAAGTACACATTGCTCTGGGCAGTATAGACATTTTAACAATGCTTATTCTTCTGATCCACGAGCATGGAATGCTTTTCCATCTTTTTGTATCTTCTTCAATTTCTTTCATGAGTGTTCTGTAGTTCCTCAGGTACAGATCCTTTACCTCATTGGTTAGGTTTATTCCAAGGTATCTTATGGTTCTTGGTGTTATAGTAAATGGAATCGATTCTCTAATTTCCCTTTCTATATTTTCATTGCTATTGTATAAGAAAGCAACTGATTTCTGTGGATTGATTTTGTATCCTGCCACATTACTGAATTGCTGTATGAATTCTAGTAGTTTGGTGGTGGAGTCGTTTGGATTTTCCATACAAATGATCATGTCATCTGTGAAGAGAGAGAGTTTGACTTCTTCTTTGCCAATTTGAATACCTTTTATTTCTTTTTTAAAAAGATTTTATTTATTTATTTGACAGAGAGAGACACAGCAAAAGAGGGAACACTAGCTGGAGGAGTGGGAGAGGGAGAAGCAGGCTTTCCTACAGAGCAGGGAGCCCGATGTGGGGCTCAATNCTTTTGGGTTTTCCATATAAAGTATCATGTCATCTGTGAAGAGAGAGAATTTGACTTCTTCTTTGCTAATTTGAATACTTTTATTTCTTTTTGTTGTCTGATTGCTGTTGCTAGGACTTCTAGTACTATGTTGAACAACTGTGGTGAGAGTGGGCATCCTTGTTGTGTTCCTGATCTCAATGGGAAGGCTGTCAGTTTTTGCCCATTGAGAATGATATTCGCTGTGGGTTTTTCATAGATTTTATAAAATTGAAGAATGTTCCCTCTCTCCCTATACTTAGAAGCGTTTTAGTCAGGAATGGATGCTGTATTTTGTCAAATGCTTTTTCTGCATCAATTGAGAGGACCATGTGGTTCTTCTCTCTTCTCTTATTGATTTGTTCTATCACATTGATTGATTTGCGAATGTTGAACCACCCTTGCATCCCAGGGATAAATCCACCTGTTCATGGTGGATAATCTTTTTAATGTACTGTTGAATCCTATTAGCTAGGACCTTGTTGAGAATCTTGGCATCATATTCACCAGGGATATTGGTCTGAAATTCTCCTTTTTGATGGGGTCTTTGCCTGGTTTGGTGATCAAGGTAATGCTGGCTTTGTTGAAAGAAACTGGAAGCTTTCTCTCTGTTTCTCTTTTTTGACACAGCTTCAGGAGAATAGGTATTATTTCTTCTTTGAATGTTTGGTAGAATTCCCCAGAGAATCCTTCAGGTCCTAGACTCTTATTTTTTGGGAGGTTTTTGATCACCACTTCAATCTCGTTACTAGATATTGGTCTATTCGGGTTGTAATTTCTTCCTGTTTCAGTCTTGGAAGTTTATAGGTTTCCAGGAATGTATCCATTTCTTCTAGGTTGTTTAACTTATTGGCATATAGCTGTTGATAATAATTTCTGATGATTGTTTCTATTTCCTTGGTGTTAGTCGTGATCGCTCCTCTTTCATTCATAATTTTATTAATTTGGGTCCTTTCTCTTGTCTTTTGGATTAGTCTGGCCAGTGCTTTATCAGTCTTATTCATTATTTCAAAGAACCAGCTTCTAGTTTTGTTGATGTGTTCTACTCTATCTTGCTTTCTAATTCATCAATCTCTGTTTTAATCTTAATGATTGCCCTTCTTGTGCATGGTGTAGGCTTAATTTTTTGTTGCTTCTCCAGTTCTTTAAGGGGTAAAAAGAGATAACGTATTCAGGATTTTGCTATTTTTTTTTTGAGTGAGGCTTGGATGGCTATGTATTTCCCCCTTAGGACCACCTTTGCTGTATCCCATAAGTTTTGGACTGATGTGTTTTCATTCTCATTGATTTCCATGAATTGCTTAAGTTCTTCTATTTCCTGGTTGGACCCAACATTCTTGGCCAGGATGGTCTTTAGCTCCCAAGTGTTTCAAATTCTTCCAAACTTTTTCTTGTGATTGAGATCCGGTTTCAAAGCATTGTGGTCTGAGAATATGCAGGGGATAATCTCAATCTTTTGGTATCAGTTGAGCCCTGATTTGTGCCCGAGTATGTGGTCTATTCTGGAGAAAGTTCCACGTGCACTTGAGAAGAATGAATATTCTGTTGTTGTAGGGTGAAATGTTCTGTATATATCTATGAGGTTCATCTGATCCAATGTGTCATTCAAAACTCTTGTTTCTTTGGTGATTTTCTGTTTAGATGATCTTTCTATTGCTGAGAGTGGCATGTTAAGATCTCCTACAATTAATGTATTCATATCAATATGATTCTTTATTTTGTTTAACATTTGGCTTCTGTAGTTGGCTGCTCCCATGTTGGGGGCATAAATATTTACAATTGTTAGATCTTCTTGATGGATAGACCCTTTAAGGATGATGTAGTGTCAAAAAAAAAGAATGATGTAGTGTCCTTCTGTATCTCTGACTACAATCTTTAGCTGAAAATCCAATATATCTGATATGAGAATTGCTACCCCAGCTTTCTTTTGAGGACCATTGACAGGAAAGATGATTCTCCATCCCTTCACTTTCAGTCTGAATGTGTCTTAGGGTCAAAATTAGTCTCTTGTAGATATATGGATAGGTCCTGTCTTTTTATCCAATCTGCAACCTTGCTCCATTTTATGGGTGCATTTAGGTCATTCATGTTAAGAGTGATTATTGAAAGATATGTTTTTATTGTCATCATGTTGCCTGTAAAGTCCTTATTTCTATAGATTGTCTCTGTAAATTTCTGTTCTATATCACTCTTTGGGTCTTTTTTCTACTGTAGAACCCCCTCAATATTTCTTGCAGGTCTGGCCTGGTGTTCACAAATTCTTTCAGTCTTTGCCTGTCTTGGAAGCTCTTTATCTCTCCAACCTTTGTAAATGACAGTCTTGCTGGATAAAATATTCTTGGCTGCATGTTCTTCTCATTTAGTGCCCTGAATATGTCATGCTAGCCCTTTCTGGCTCGCCATGTTTCTGTGGACAGGTCTGACATTATTCTGATGTTCCTCCCTCTGTACATAAGGAATCACTTGCCCCTAACTGCCCTTAAGATGGTTTCCATGGTTCTAACATTTGCGAGTTTTACTATTACATGCTTGGGTGTTGGTCCATTCTCCTTGATCTTGGGAGGGGTCCTCTCTGCCTTTAGGACATGAATGTTTGTTTCCTACCCCAGATAAGGGAAGTTCTCAGCTAGGATTTGCTCAAATATATCTTCTAGTTCTCTCTCTCCACCCCCTCAGGGATCCCAATAATTTTGACATTGGAACATTTCATTCCATCATTTATTTCTCTAATTCTGTTTTCATGGATTTTAGCTCTTTGTTCCAGGCCTCCTCCTGTTCCTTCTTTTCTATCAGTTTGTCTTCTGGATCACTAATTCATTCTTTTGCCTCATTTACCCTAGCTTTTAGAGTATCTAGATTAGTTTGGATTTCATTAATAACATTAACTTCTGCCAGATCAGCTCTCATTTCTGTCCTTGGAGAATCTATGTTGCCATTCATGGTTTTCTCCATGTAAGCTATTGTCTGCATAACTGTTACCCTGAAGTCTATTTCTGACATCTTGCTTATATCTGTATCCATTGTTCTGTGGCAGAGGTCACAGTCTCTGAATTTTTCCTGTGTTGGGTGTTCCTCCTCTTAGTCGTTCTGTTGAGGGGTGGTTGAGGGAATGTACAGAATCCAAATTATTGACCACCACCTAAGGGAGATGCACCTGTTTTATAGGGACCTCGGGGTTGTCGACCTCTTGTTCTTCTAGCCTGTCTTCTGGCCTGTCACGCTATTACTCAGGCAACCCTGTTTGGGCAGAGTTTCCCTGTGGCCTGTGGGGGAGGAGGGGGGATGGGCTCAGTGAAAACCAGTTTGGGGTGGCTTTTTTCCTCTGGCAGCTTTCTCTGGTGACTTTCTGTGTCTCCCCCCTCTCCACCCCAAGCATCAGAGAAGTGACTATATCCAAACCTCTGTCCTAGAACAGAGGGATTGCACTCTGCACCTTAGTCCGCTCTCCAGGCCACACTGTCTCTGTTTCTGTCTGTGCTGCTAAAAACTACAGTGTCCTGTGTTGTGCACCCCTAGCAGCATTCACAGCCCTTTCTTCCAGGTCCAGGCACATCTCTGCTCTTTGTTCTTCTAAAACCGCCAGCCACTGCCAGTTCACACACATGACCCCACAGCTCCAGGTTTCAGTCTGGGGGACTGCCCTAAAGTCCTTTCCCTGTGGCTACTGGTCTGGGAGTCTGTGCCCAGGCCCAGCGTGGGACACCTTTTGCTCCTGTGTTATTTCACATTCCTAGTGGCAGCGCTTATGGCAACTTCCTCCCCCTTCAATTTATCTTCTGATATCTGCCTGAATCACGGCTCCCCACTTTTTTTTTTTTAAGATTTTATTTATTTATTTCACAGAGGGAGAGAGATCACAAGGAGGCAGAGAGGCAGGCAGAGAGAGAGAGGGGGAAGCAGGCTCCCCGCCGAGCAGGGAGCCCGATGCGGGCCTCGATCCCAGGACCCTGAGATCATGACCTGAGCCGAAAGCAGAGGCTTTAACCCACTGAGCCACCCAGGCGCCCACGGCTCCCCACTTCATACCTCGAAATCAGCCACTGGAGATATTCTGTTGGTATAGATCCTGGTATATCTTCTTACATCTCAGGCTGATTTTGTGAGTTTTCAGAGTGGTCTGGCAGATATCCAGCTCGATTCAGGGGACCGGTTGAAATAGGGTGCCCTACTCCTCCGCCATCTTGCCCTGTCACTTCCAGATGGTTTTGCATCTCAGTTATAATATTTTTTTTATTTCAGCCTGACTAGATTTTAGGTCATTTATCTCTACAGCCAGGGTTTCTCTGGTGTTGTCTATGCTTCTTTCAAGCCCAGCTAGTATACTTATGACTTGCTCTATACACATGTTCAGATATATTGCTTCTATCTGTTTTGAGCAAATTCCTGGGTATGATTTCTTCTTGTTATTTCTTTCAGGAAGAATTCCTCTGTTTCATGATTATGTCTAGGTTTCTGTCTTTTACATATTATCAAAGCTTATTATGTTTCCTGCTCATGAAAGTAACACTATATTAAGAAAGGGTGATACACTGTCCAGGGCCTGGCACTTCAGGAAGTGTTTCTGGTGTTTGCTGTGTGCACTCTGCTGTTGTGTTTTGGCTGCTCTTTCCCCCATATGTCAGTCCTCTGCAGAGTTCCTCCTTGCTTGAAGCTGAGAGTGTTTGGATCCTTAACTAGGTGTGGTTTGATTTGTTTGTTAAGGTAAGCCTTATTAACTTGATCCAAGAAAAAGGAAAAGGAACAAGAAAATCAAACAGACAGACAAAAAAATACTATGAGCCTGATTCCAAAGAAAAAGAAAGAAGGAAGAAAAGAAAAAAAAGAGATAGAGAGAAGCCTGTTCCAAAAATGAGGAAAGGAAACAAATCAAAATGGAAAAAAAAGAACTATAAGCCTTATTCCAAAGACTAAAGAAAAAATTTTTAATGAAATAAAATTTAAAAAATAAAAAAGTGTGTGTGTGTGTGTGTGTGTGTGTGTGTGTGTGTGTGTGGTGTGTGGTGTGGTGTGTAAAGGAAAGTCTGGTCCTATTTTCACCAGAACTGAAGCTGGTGCTTTGGAGCACTCTGTGATCAGTAGACTTGGTACATGCAGGGGGCTCGTGTTGGTTTTCTGAGGGAGAGGCCTGTTTTGCTGGCTCACAGTCAGACCTTTCCTAGTAAAGATGCCCTATGCAGTGCAGTGGGGCAGGGTTTGGTGTAAGTGACTCCAGCCTCCCCTGAAGTTGCTGTGATTTTTCTCTGAAGTCTGGTAGACACTGGGGGTTGGGGTGGGAGTGGTGGTGGAAGATGAGGTCTTATCCCCAGGGAGGGGAGCTCCAGCCCCTGCTGTTCAGGAAGGCCTTATAAAAAAGCAAACAATCTCCCTTCCTGTGTCCCAGGCTTTTGGCAGATCCCTGCCCTCAACCTGTCTGTGCCTGCACCATTGGCACACCTGGTGCTACAGTTCTCCTGTGTTCCCCAAATATTAAAGGATTCAGCAAGGCAAGGACCCACTCCCCAATTCCAGAGGAGAGCCATGAAGTGCTGCACCCAGCACGGTTCTGTCTCAGAAAAGCAGTCACATGCTTGTGCAGCTGCCAGGAGTCTATATTGAAGCACAGCAAAAAGCTGTGACCAGGTTCTCTGCCCTCTGCACCCACCTCTGTCCTCTGATGTTGAACGGCCTCTCAGTGGTGTCTGGTGGGCCTTTTGTCCTTGGAGAGACAAATGTGATCCAGAAAGGGGAATGTTCTCTCCCAGTACAACCTAGAGGATCCCCTACCATGGGTCTTGCAGGAAACCTATGCACTGCTCTCTCTCCAGCTCCCTCTCTCCCTGACTTTTCTCTGAAAAAAGGGCCCCTCCCCTCCACAGCAACGTGGCTTTCTCTCCCCAATTCACATCTCTAAACCATGCATCAGCCATGTTCTCTCCCTCCAATTATGCAGATTGTTGTTTAATCCTCAGATCAATTGCCTAATTGTTCAAAATGATTTGATGTTGATCTAGCTGTATTCAAGGGACAAGGCAAGTCCAGGGTCCCCCTACTACTATGTCATCTTAACTCTTCCTATACCACATCTTCTTTAGTCATTCATCTGTTGATGTACACTTGGGCTGCTTCCATATCTTGGCTATTGTAAATAAGGCTGCAATAAGCATAAGGGTGCATATATCTTTTTGAATTAGTGTTTTCACTTTCTTTGGTAAATATGAGTAGTTAATTACTGGATCATATGGCATTTCTATATTTAATTTTTTGAGGAATATCCATGTTATTTTCTACAGTTTACACTTTCACTAACAGTGCATGAGTGTTCCTTTTTCTCCACATTCTCACAAGCACTTTTATTTCTTATGTTTTCAATTCTAGCCATTATGACAGGTGTAATGTGACATTTACCCATAGTTTTGATTTGCATTTCCCTGATTATAAGTGGTGTTGAACTTCTTTTCATGTGTCAGTTTGCCATCTTTATGTCTTCTTTGGAAAAATGTCTATTGAGGTCCTCTGTCCATTTTAATCAAATTATTTGGGGATTTTTAAGCTCACTATATGTTTTGGATATTAACCCTTTATCAGACATATCATTGAAAATATATTCTCCCATTTAGTATGTTGCCTTTTTGTTTTGTTTATGGCTCCCTTCACTGTGCAAAAGCCTTTTAGTTTGATGTGGTCTCATTTATTTTTGCTTTTGCTTCCCTTGTCTAAGGAGATGTATCTAGAAAAATATTTCTATGCCTGATGTCGAGAGATTACTTACTATGTTCTCTTCTAAGAGTTTTATGATTTCAGATCTCATATTGAGGACTTCAATCCAATTTGAGTTTATTTTTCTGTATGGTGTTAGAAAGTGGTCCAGCTTCATTCTTTTGCATGTAACTTCCCAGTTTTCCTATCACCATTTATTGAGGAGAATGGTTTTTCCCCCTTTGCATTTTGCTTCCTTTTTCATAAATTTATCAGCCATATGAGTGTGGGTTTATTTCTAGGCTATCTATTTTGTTCTATTGATCTATGTGTCTACTTTTGTCACTGTACCATACTTTTTTGATTACTACAGTTTTGTAGTATATTTTGAAATCGCTATTGTGATACCTTCAACTTTATTTTTTTTTTCTTTGATTACTTTGGCTCTGTAGGTTAATTTCTGGTTCCATACAGATTTTAGTATTAATTGTTCTTATTGTGTGGAAAGTGCTATTTGTATTTTGATAAGAACTGCACTGAATCTTTTAGACTGCTGTAGGTGATATGGACATTTTAATCATAGTAAATTTTCCAAACTATGAGCATGGAATATCTTTCTATTTGTTTATGTCGCCTTTAATATGTTCCATCAATGTTTTATAATGTTCAGAACAGAGATTTTCACTTCCTTGGTTAAGTTTATTCCTAGGTATTTTTTTTGATGCAATTGTAAATGGAATTGTTTTCTTAATTTTAATCTGTGCTGCCTCATTCTTAGTGTATGGAAGTGCTGTTTCCTCATTATTAATTTTGTATCCTGTAACTTTACTGAATTATTTTTCAGTTCTAATTGTTTTTTGGTGGTCTTTAAGTTTTCCTACATATAGTATCATGTTATCTGCAAGTAGTGACAATTTTACTTCTTTCTTACCAATTTGAATGTTTTTAAATTTCTTTTTCTTGTCTGATTGCCACGGCTAGGACTTCCAGTACTATGTTGAAAAAAAGTGGCAAGAGTGGATATCCTTGTCTTGCTTCTGATCTTAGAGGAAAAGCTTTTAGTTTTTCTCCATTAAGTATGATGTTATCTGTGGGTTTTTCATATATGACCTTTACTATGTTGATGTAAGTTCCTTCTAAATCCACTTTGTTGAGAGTTTTTACCATGAACAGATGTTGAATTTTGTCAAATGATTTTTCTGCATAACTGAAATGATTATATAATTTTTGTCCTTAATTCTTTTTGATATGGTGTATCACATCGATTGCTGGATATTAAACCATCTTTGAATCCCCAGAATAAACATCACTTGATAGTGGTGAATGATTTTTTAATGTATTGCCAAATGTGGCTTGCTTAATGTATTCCTAAATGTGGCTTGCTAATATTTGCTTGAAGATTTTTGCATCTGTGTTTATAAGGGATAATTCCCTGTTGTCTTTTTTTTTATAGAGTCTTTGGTTGTTGTTGCAGGGGAATGCTGGCTTAATAAAATGTATTTGAAAGTTCTCCTTTCTCTTCTGTTTTTTTTTCTTTTTGGAATAATTTGAGGAGAATGGGTATTAACTCTTCTTTAAATGTTTGGCAGAATTCATCAGTAAATCCATCTGGTCTAGGAGTTTGTTTATTGAGAATTGTTTGATTATCTTTTCAATTTTGTCACTAGTAATTGGTATGTTCAGATTTTCTATTTCTTCCTGACTCAGTCTTGGAACATTGTATGTTTCCAGAAAGTTACTTATTTCTTCTAGATTGCTCAATTTGTTGGCATATAACTTTTAATAGCATTTTCTTTTAATCCTTTGTACTCCTGTGGTGTTCATTATTAATTCTCTTTTATTTTCTTTAAAGGTTTTTTTATTTGAGAGAGAGAAAGAGAAAGAGAGAGAGAATGAGCATGGAGAGGGGCAGAGGAAGAGAATCTTCAAGCAGACTCCCCACTGAGCAAGGAGCCCAACGCAGGGCTCAATCTCATGACCCAGAGATCATGACATGAGCTGAAACCAAGAGTCAGATGTTCAACTGACTGAGCCACCTGGATACCCCAGTTCTCTTTTATTTTTTTATTTTATTTATCTGTGTATTTTCTTTTATGAGACTAGCTAAAGATTTATCAATTTTCTTGATCTTTTGAAAGAACCAGCTCTTGGCTTCATTGACCTTTTCTATTGTTTTATTTTTTAGTCTCCATTTCATTTATTTCTGCACTGATCTTTATTATTTCCTTTCTTCTCACCTTGACTTTGTTTCTGCTCCTTTTTTTTTCTAGTTTCCTTGGGTATAACTTTAGACTGAGTTTTTCTTGTGTGTCTAGAGGTAGGCCTGTATCACTATATATTCCCTCTTAGAACTGCTTTTACTGTTGTCCCAAATATTTGGACCATTAGCTTTTCATTTTTATTTATCTCCATGTATTTTTTCCGCTTTTTAAAAATTTGTAAATTTATTTTTTTATTTTTTTACATCTCCATTTTTATTTTTTAATTGTTATTTAAATTCCAGATAACATACATTGTAACATTAGTTTCAGATGTACAATATAATGATTCAGCACTTCCATTCAACACCTGGTGCTCATCACAGCAAGTGCACTCCTTAATCCCCATCACCTATTTTACACATCCCCCACTCACCTCCCTGTAGTAATTATTGGTCTGTTCTCTATAATTAAGATTCTGTTTCTTAGTTTGCCTCTTTCTCTCTTTTTTCCCCTTTGCTCGTTTGTTTCTTAAATTTTATATATGAATGAAATCATATGGCATTTGCCTTTCTCAGAGTATTTCACCTACCATATTACGCTCTAACTCCATCCATATTGTTCCAGCACAAATATTGTTAATATGTCTATACTGCCCAGTGCAATATACACAATTACTGCAATCCCTATCAAAATACCAACAGTAATTTTCACAGATAGAGAACAAATGATCCTAAAACTTGTATGGAACCCTAAACAATCCCAAATAGCCAAAGCAACCTAGAAAGAAGGAAAAAAAGCAAAGCTGGAGGCATCACAATTCCAGACATCAAGTTATATAACAAAGCTGTACTAATAAAAACAGTGTGGTACTGGCACAAAAATAGACACACAGATCAATGGAACAGAATAGAAAACCCAGAAATGAACCCATAACTGTATGGTCAGTTAATCTTATTTCCTCTTTGATTTCTTTGCTGACCCTCTGGTTGTTTAGTAGCAGGCTGTTTAGCCTCCATATGTTTGTGATTTCTCCAGTTTTGTGTCTGTGTAATTGAATTCTAGTTTCCTGTCATTGGAACATGGTTGGAAATGAAGCATTATATTATTTCAATGGTTTTTTTTAAAGATTTTATTTTTTTTTATTTATTTGACACAGAGCAAGAGAGAGATTACAAGTAGGCAGAGAGAGGAGGAAGCAGGTTCCCTGCTGAGCAAGGAGCCCAATCAGGCCTCGATCCCAGGACGCTGAGATCATGACCTGAGCTGAAGGCAGAGGCTTTAACCCACTGAGCCACCCAGGCGCCCTTATTTCAATAGTTTTAAATTTATTGACACTTGTTTTGTGGCCTAACGAGATCCATTCTGGATAATGTTCTGTGTGCAATTTAAAAAGAATGCATATTCTATTTTTTTTAAATAGAATGTTCTATATATTTCTGCTAAGTCCCTGTGGTTAATGTGTCATTCAAAGACACTGTTTCCTTATTGATTTTCTACCTGGACGATTTATCCATTGATGTAACTGGATAGTCAAGTCCCCCACTATTATTGTACATCAATTTCTCCCTTTATGTCTCTTAATATTTGCTTTATGTAATTAAGGGTGACAATGTTGGGTGCATAGATATTTACAATCTTTATATCTTTTTGTAAGATGGACCTTCTTATCATAATTTTTTGTCTCTTGATACAGTCTTTTTTAAAAGTTTATATGATTTCATTCATACATGGAATTTAGGGAAAAATACATAAACATAAGGGGAAAAAGAGAGAGGCAAACCATAAAACAGGCTTTTTTTAAGATTATTTATTTATTTATTTATTTATTTATTTGACAGACCGAGACTACAAGTAGGCAGAGAGGCAGGCAGAATTAGAGGGGGAAGCAGGCTCCCTGCCAAGCAGGGAGCCTGATGCGGGGCTCGATCCCAGAACCCTGAGATCTTGACCTGAGCCTAAGGCAGAGGCTTTAACCCACTTAGCCACCCAGGCCCCCCAACAGGCTCTTAACTATAGAGAACAAATGGAGGGTTGCTGGAGGTGAGGTGGGTGGGGGAAAAGTGTTAAATGAGTGATGGGTATTAAGGAGGGCACTGGTTGTGATGTGTACAGGGTGTGGTATGTAAGTGGTCAATTACTAAACTCTACAGCTGAAACTAATATTAAACTATATTTTAACTAACCAAAATTTAAATAAAAACTTGAAACTATAAAACAATTATTTTCTTTAATATAAGTATGGCTTTTCTTCTGTTTCACTGGCATGGAATGGTTTTTCCTATCCCTTCCCTTTCAGTCTGCATGTATGTGTAAGTATGAAGTGAGTGTCTTGTATATAACATATAATGGTCTTCCTTTTTATCCATTCTATCACACTATATCTTTTTTTTCAGTGATCCAAGATTCATTGTTTATGCACCACACCAAGTGCTCCATGCAATATGTGTGCTCCTTAATACCCACCACCAGACTCACCCATCCCCCCATCCCCCTCGCCTCTATAACCCTCAGTTTGTTTCTCAGACTCCAGAGTCTCTCGTCTTTTATCTCCCCCTCCAATTTACCCCAATTCACTTTTCCTTTACTTCTTCTAATGTCCTCTATTTTATTCCCTATGTTCCACAAGCAAGTGAAACCATGTGATAACTGACTTTCTCTGCTTGACTTAATTTCACTCAGCATAATCTCCTCCAGTCCCATCCATGTTGATACAAAAGTTGGGTATTCATCCATTCTGATGGCTGCGTAATATTCCATTGTATATATGGGCCACGTCTTCTTTATCCATTTGTCTGCTGAAGGGCATCTCAGCTCTTTCGACAGTTTGGTGATTGTGGACTTTGATTAGAGCTTTTGGACCATTTACATTTAAAGTTATTGTTGATAAGTATGTACTTATTACCATTTTGATCATTGTTTTCTGGGTGTTTTTATAATTCTTCTCTGTTCCTTTCTACTTCTCTTGCTATCTTTCTTTGTGATTGATGACTTTCTTTAATATTATATTTGGCTTTCTTTCTCTTTAATTTTTGTGTTTCTAAGTTCTGGGTTTGTGGTTACCATGAGGTTCATATACATAGCACCTTATGGATATAGCTGTCTATATTAAATTGATGGTCACTTAATTTCAAACACATTCTTTAAGAACTTTTTCAGCCCACTCCATGTTTTATGTATATGTTGTCATATTTTGCATCTTTTTATTCATAATTTTCTTCTAATTATGGGCTTTTCTTTTCCACTTAAGGAAGGATTTTTAATATATTTTTAAGATTGGTTTAGTGGTAGTGAACTCCTTTAATGTTTTGGGGGAAACTCTTTATACCCTTTTTTTTTTAATTCTGATATTATAAACTTGTCAGGTAGAGTATTTTTGCTGTATTTTTTTTTCCATTCAGCTCTGAATATATCATGGTATTACCTTCTGGCCTGAAAAATTTCTGCCAAAAAAAATGAGCTAATAGCTTTATTCCATTTTCTCACACATGACTTTGTACATCTCTCTTGCTGCTTTTAAAATTCTCTCCTAATCTTTAACCTTTGATGCTTTAATTATTTTGTGTTGTGGTGTGGACCTCCATTAAAACCTGTATGCCTGTTTCTTTCTCCAAGTTAGGGAAATTTTCAGCTATTATTTCTTCAAATATGTTTTCTGCCCCTCCCTGTCTCTCTCTTTTTTTTCTGGGATCCCTAACATGTAAATGTGTGTTTGCTTGATGTTGTCTAAAATATTTCTTAACCTATCTTCTTTTTAAATTTTTTTTCTTGGGGCATCTGGCTGGCTCAGTCAGAAGGCCATGCATCTCTTGATCTTTGAGTCGTGAGTTTGAGCCCCACAATGGTTTTAGAGATTACTTAAATGAATAAATCAATAAAAAAAACTTCAAATAAATAAATAAAATTCCCTTTTCCTTATTGCTATTCAACTTGGGTGTTTTTATTATCCTGTTTTCGAGATCACTGATTTATTCTCCTGCAACCACTAATATACTGTTAATTCTTTGTCATGTATTTTTCATTCAGTTATTGTATTCTTCAACTTTAATTGATTCTTTTTTATGTTTTCTCTTTTTATTGAAGTTCCTACTGAATTTTACTCTTCTACTCAGTCCAGTGATCATCTTTATGATCATTACTTTCAACTCTTCATTTAATTCTTTTTCTGGAGTTTTGTCTTGTGTTTGCATTTAAAAAATATCCCTCTGTCTCTCCATTTTACTTGACTTTCTGTGTTTGTTTACATGAATCGAATGGAACAGCTACTTCTCCTAAATTTGAAGAAGTGGTATTGGGTCATGGAGGAATGGTCATACTCTGTGTAGACTGTGTGCCTGGTGACTTGGCTGGCTGGCTAGAGCTGTGTCTGATGTGGGCTGGAGGTGCCAGGGTGGTATGATAGGGCTGCCATAGTGGAATGACCAGAGACGAAGTGGGCATAGACTGGGGAAGTCCTGGGGCTCTCTGCCCAGAGGGTGTCCTGGAAGGACAGCTGAAGCTGAAATAGGTGCAATCTGGGTGTTCCTGGAGTTCTCCCTGCAGGCTTTCTGGCAGAACAGTTATACCCAAAGTAAGTATAGGTTAGGGTGATCCCAGAGCTTTCTGTGCAGAGGGTGCCCTGGGAACATAGCTGAAGCTGAAACAGGTGCAATTCAAGGTGTTCAAGGGCTCTTGGTATACAGGGCACTCTGAGAGGATAGCTGAAGCTGAAGTGGGTGCAAGCTGTGGTGTCCAGAGGTGCTCAGTGCTACCTTGCTTGGGTAACTGGATCCAGGACCAGCATGGGTCATGGTATCCCAGGGTGCTCCATGCAGGGTCACTCTGGTGGGGTAGCTGGAGCCAAAGCATATATGATCCAGGAGGTTCCAAAATATTCTATGTTGTGGGTGCCCTAGTAAACTCTCTTGAGCCAAAGTAGTTTGGGCATGGAGTATTGTGGGATGCTTTGTACCTGTATCACCTCAGCAAGATGGCTAAAGCTATAGTAGTGAACACTGACCAGGGATGTCCCAGTGTGAGCCACCCTGGAGCCACCCTCATGGGATGGCTGGAGCTGGTGTGAGCTAGGGGTCCAGGGCTCACTGAGGTGTCAGGTACCATACTGGTAACTAGAACCCTACAGTGGATGACAAATATGAACTGTGTCACTTGTCAGCCCCTCTATCCTAGAGGAAGTTCTAGAAACTTTCCTGTTTTTTGTGGAGTTCTAGGGCTGGATATTTTATATAGCAGTTGCTTTTTTTTAAACCACAGCTTTTCTTCTGTGTCCCAGGGTAGACAAATCTACTCATAGTCCCTCAGTACTATCCCTCCCCACTATCCCCACAGTTTGCAGCACTGGGGATGGGATGTTCCCTTCTTTACCGTGTCTCTCTCTTGCCATTCTCTATGTGGTCTATTTTATGTTGCACAGAAACTGGTCAGTGAGCCCTCAGTTATTTTTCAGGAAGAATTTCTCTGCACATAGATGTAGATTTGGTGTGTTTATGGTGAATTCAGGATCTTCCTACATTGTCATCTTGAACCAGACTCCTATTTACTGTGGTATTTCCCTATCATAAGACATCTTGGTTCAAACCAATTTTGGGGTAATATAAATTAAGTTAATATAAATTGTGTCCAGATTTTTGTGTAAACATGAGTTTGCATTTATTTGGGATAAATACCCCGAAGTACATTTGCTGGGTCATATGATAGCTGCATGTTCAGTGCTTTTATTTTTTTTTTAACAAACTGCCAACTGTTTTTGAGAATTTCTGTACCATTTTATATTTCCACGGGCAATGTGTGACTGACTCAGCTTCTACACTTCCCTGCTAGCGTTTGTTGTTGTCACTATTTTTTCATTTTAGTTTGTCAGAAAGCTCTGTAGTGATATCTTGTCATTTTAGTTTGCATTTCCTTAATGTTTAATGAAGTGGAACATCTTGTCATGTATTTAGTTGCCATCCACATAACATTTTCAGCAAAATGTTCATGAATTTTGCCTGTTTTCTAATTGAAGCTTTGGGGGTCTTTCTACTGTTAATTCTGAGGCTTTTAGAAAGCATATATACTAGATACTAGACCTTTGTCAGGTAAGTTCTTTGCAAGTTTTTCCTTC
The DNA here is from genome assembly GCA_002007465.1 of Ailurus styani. Taxonomy (NCBI): domain Eukaryota; kingdom Metazoa; phylum Chordata; class Mammalia; order Carnivora; family Ailuridae; genus Ailurus; species Ailurus styani. The sequence goes on along the minus strand of LNAC01002225.1, from coordinate 3,022 downwards.
CAGGCTGTAGTTTTCTTTTCATCCTTATCACAAAAGTCTTTTACAAGCTAAAGTTTCCCATTTTGATTACTATTTGAATGTTAATCCAACCATATTTCAGTTACACCTCATTTGTTTTTGATGTATTCTTTTTTTATAAAATGTTGGGTTCAATTTCACAATATTTTGTTAAAGATTTTTCACTTGCATTAATGAGTGATATTGGTATGTACTATTCTTCTAAAGTCTTTGTTAACTTTGTTACAAGAGTAATGCTGGCTTCATAAAATGAATTAGGATGTTTTCTTTGCCCTATTTTCTCATAAAGTTTGGGCATCTTTCATATTGATTTTCACAATATATTGATTGAATTCACCAATGAAACTCTGTGGAAAATATTGTGGGATGCCTAAGAATTCTTTAGCAAGAGTGCTCATGGTTTTCATCATATTTTTCCGAGGATTTCCTCTGCATTCTCTAAATTGTTGAAATCTACTCATTTATGGATTTATACATATAAATGGCTGATTCTGGCGTATGGTTTTGGCTTGTTTATCTTGTGTAGTTGGGAGAAATAGGCTTTGATAGAAGAATTTTTATAAGTGGTGATGTTCACCTAGACTTCTAATTAAGTGTTATTAAATGCCTTTTGATAATTTTATCTAGCAAGTAATACATTTTCACCCTGGAATATTTTGAAAATTCCTAAAACAAAGTCTCTAGAAGCTTCCTCCAGGTTTGTGGAAGTTAAGGTCAAAACTTTTGACCTTATGCTTCAAAACTTTTCCTCTTTCCTTGAAAATGTATGTTCTGTTACCTTTCTTTCTTTTTTTTTTTAATTTTATTTTTATTATTTGCCCAAGGGGTACAGGTCTGTGAATCATCAGGCTTACATCTTTCACAGCCCTCACCAAAGCACAAACCCTCCCCAATGTCCATAACCCATCCACCCTATCCCTACCCTCCCACCCCCCAGTAACCCTCAGTTTGTTTTATGAGATTAGAAGTCTCTTATGGTTTGTCTCCTTCCCCATCAATTATCATATGATCTCTCTGATATAATGAAACAAGATGGGATGTTCTGTTACCTTTCAAGGGAAGCTGAGGAAGAAAAAAAAATCCTAATATGAGAAAGAACAATCTGATGTTGGGGGTGATGTGCTGTTGGTGGGGTTCTCTCTGACAGCAGAGTGATGGTCATGAATTTGATACAATAATAAAGTTTAAAGCCTTTCTGTAGAATCCTGAAACAATTTCCCTCCTAATGCTCCTCCTAAATCATTGCTCATCTCCCTTATATATGAGGTATTGGCATAAAGAGAGAGCTGAAGGTTGAGTAGACAGATGTTATTTCTTTTTAGCTCTTCATGGCATAGTTTCACTCAGGTTGAGAATTGACATCTGTGGGGGAGGGGGGCTGAAAAAATAAAACACTGTCCACTGATGACAGTTCTATTCCATGAATGACTCAGGAACAAGCAGTACTGCCCCTAGATGGTGGAGGTAGAGCCTCATAGGGTTAAGTAAAGTAGTAGCACCCTATAGTGAATTCCCCACTCCCACCAACCCTGACAACTCCCATCCCACTCGAGGGTGCTGCCAGTTTTAAACAGATGCTACAAATATGATGAAGGAAAAATAAGCAAGCATGCCAGCATTTATTATAAAACAACCAAGAGAATAACAGTAAAAATGAGGAGAATGTGGCAGCAGAGGAATTTTTATATTTATGGGTCTGTGTTTGTAGCATGCATGGTCTCAAATTGTCGAATTTCTGTGTATATTATATCCTTTCCTATGAAGTAAAGCAGAGGATCAGGTGGTCCTGGGAGAACCTTGAAGTTAGAAAACCTAGGTATTCTCCTATTTTATCAGAAAGGGGAGACAGTTTAGAAGGGAAAAAATCAAGAGAGTTAGAGTTTGGAACATTGCTGTTACCCAAACCACCTTGTAAAACAAGCTAGAGTCTTCCTGAATGGGGTCTTCCAAGATTCATCGGGAGTACCAGGTTGGCTTGGCAAGCCACTGTCTTCAGATTGGTTCTACATAATATCAATCAATACAACAAAGACCACAGGTTCCTCATCTGGATCACTGACAGCCTGTATAAAGATAGGAAATATCCTCACTCTAATAGTCCCTACCAGCCATGTCATTTCTCTCTTTAACTCAGACTTGGGAAAGACACCCAAAGTCTTTCCTTAAGTGATGTCACAGTGTGTACACAATGACAGGTCTAGGGTTGAAACCTGTGAATAGGAAATAAGATAGTCACATCTATCCACTCTTTCCTTCCACCATCAGATTCTCGAGCTATGAAACCCCTTTTGCATCCCCCACCCTTGTTTGAGAATGAGTTATTTTTAATTGAAAATTATCCTCAGAAAACACAATCTAGACAATAGATGCATTAATTGAGTTTAAATCTCCTAAATAATGTAATTTTTTCACTTAGTAGCTTCATCTTACTTCTATACTCCTAATAGGAAAAGTCCTCATTCCATTTCCACTGGTACAGATCCTATTCTGAAAAATAAATAGAAATGTTGATTTCTTTGTCCTTATTAAAATAGAAAACATTATTTTGTGACAAATGTGGGATCTGTCCCAACATATTGAATAATTCCATTATAAAATAAATCATTGTTAGTGTTCATCCAGGACTCTTCAAATGATCTAAGATGCCACTGCCAGATGCAGACAACCTTTCTTGTATTTGCTCCTTTAATTGTAAACAAATGTTTATTGAGTACTTACCATATGGCAGTCTCATTTTGAGAGCCAAAAGTGTGTTTTCTGTTGTTGACTAAATTTAAATGTCTGAGGTAACTGAGAGGATTGAAGATTTCCCCTGTGCTTATTGAATTTACTTTATTAATTGCCTATTATTTCCATTTTTCCATATATATGATTTTTGTCCACTTCATTTGTAATGTTTTGCATACACCAGACCTCCTCTATCTAAATGCTTCTCTACTCCTCAGTCATTTTTTTTTAATTTTATTTTTATTATTTGCCCAAGGGGTACAGGTCTGTGAATCAT
>LNAC01002223.1:0-28635 GCA_002007465.1 Ailurus styani | reverse complement strand
CGCGATTAGGACAGGGCTTTCCGGAGGAGGCGCGGGAACCAGGGAACACTCACCCAACTGGATCCTGAGAGGTGTCTGGATAAAGAGAAGTCCCGGTCCGTTCGAGAGGAGGAGAGAGCCTCCCTGCTGGGACAGGGGCTCAATCTCCTCCTGGGTTTCGGCACCAAATGTAAGGTTTTTCTGGTCGCGCACAGGAATAAAGACCGCTAAGGCAAATTATAGTCCAAAGGCAGAGCTTTATTGCAAGCACCCTCGGGCGAGGTTCCGCGACTCTGAGAGAAGGGAGTCGGGGAAGTCGCGCGCAGGGCAGAGTGACAGGGGCTTTTATTGGGTAAAGCAGGGGAGGGGCTAGGCATCAGCCATCTTGATGAGTTTTGGCGGGAAGGTCCGCCATCTTGGACGGACTTTGGCGGGAAGATCCGCCATCTTGGACGGGCTTTGGCAGGAAGGTCCACCATCTTGGATGGACTTTCATTTTGTATAGCTTCCATCTCCTGCCAGCCCAACATTAATCATACTAGTAACTTGACATTCTCTTATTTCACTTATTTTTTAAAAAAAATACCTTATTCTACTTGTGGGAATTTCCTTAATCCTTTTCTAAGAATAAGAGCATGACCCACTCGTACCTGTATGCCTGGGACAAGCCCATTAAGGGTTATGCTTCTAAAAAATGGATAATCTATCTCTGTTATGACTGGGGGGTTTGGTACATGGGAAAATATATAAAATGTATTTTCACTAATCAAAGTACTTTGTATCTTTAAAAATAATCAATCTTAAAGATCATACTTTTGTTGTAAGATCACTTACTACCTGACTCACTACCTATAAATATACTGGAACCAGCAGAGTAAAGATGCCTGCTTGGTGATCAGAAAAAATCTCTTGGCTCTCTCAGTCCTTCTGCTGACTCCGTCCCTCCTTCAGGAACCCCTGGACCTGCTGGAGCTGGACTCTGGCAGGAACGTGATGTGAGCCGTCTGTGTGGTACAAGCAGGTGAACCCCCTCTGCAAGGCATGGGGCACCACCCTCCTGCAAGGCGAGAAGAACTGCAATGGATAAAGCATTAATCACCTCCTCCCAGTTAAAAGTGGCTTGCAGTTCAAAGGACGCGGAATGCTGTGAATAGAGAGAATGGGTTAGATTTGTTAAGCATTAGTCAAATTTACTCATAGTATGACTCACCTTTTCCCTATATAGATGACTTATTCCCTCTACAAGCCTAGATAGAGTCCTGAAATATTGCCAGATAAGGTATGGCACCATATTGTCCCTCCCCCAGGATAAATAGCCTTTTACCTCAAAACATAATGACTAACGAATCTGTACCAAACCAGTGATTTAAGTCAGAACTAGGTGAGACCTTAAAACAAAGGAACAGAAGGGGATCTCTGTTAAAACTATGCAGATTCCAGGAGACCTATGATACAGATAAGAAAAGCAGACCTCATCAATCTGGGAAAACACCAAGTTCATCTACCAAGGCTCCTTTGATCAATGAATACACATCCTGGTTGTGTCTTTGATCACCCTCTGTTACAATGATATAAATAAAGGACCCCAATCCCTGAGGTTTGGGGAGACTCCTGCAACATCATTCGAGTCCGTTTCCTCATTTCGTATCGCTGATGCCGTCCTTTCCTTCGGTGACCCTGACTGTTGCTGGAGATGGCCTCCACCAGGAATGTTTAATTTTCTAATGTAAAAGCATTTATGCACCTATTTGCAATCAGTGTGTCTTCCCTGATGAACTTTGCCCAGGTTTTTTTTTAAATAAGTGGTTCATGTTGTTTTTGTTGAATTTTTAGAGTTATTTATATATTCTGTGAGTACATTTTAAGATTAAATGAAAGAAAATGGGTGAGGGGAGAAAGGCGGGTTAGTCCTTCTATCTGCTAGTCCAATTGTTCATGGTCATGTGTGGGAAGAGAACCAAAGTTGCCAAAGTTTAGGTTGGTGCAAAGACACCCTTGTCCTGTTTATTTTTAATTGAAAGGAAATTAAAGCTTGGACATAAGAAAAGAATCATCAGCAAATTACTATACACAGGGACCAGAGATCTATTCATGAAAGTGGAGAATTAAATTGTCATTAAAAGTAAGGAAATATGCAAGAGGATATGCATTGCTCAATTCTCATAGGAGAAGGAAGAAAAAAGAATGGAAGGAAGGAAGGAAGGAAGGAAGGAAGGAAGGAAGGAAGGAAGGAAGGAAGAAGGAAGGAAGGCAGGCAGACAGGCAAGGGAAGAAAGAAGGATGCCAGGAGGGAGGGAAAGAGAGATGGAAGGAAGGAGTGAGGGAAGGAAGGAAGGAAGAATTCCCTAATCAATGACATACACAAATATCCAATATCCTTCCAGATCCTATTTCCCGAGGTCACATTCCTGACCTGGTGCCCCGTCTCCAGTAACCCCATGTCCTCCTTTCCCATGACCATTATGCAGTCCATGCTTCTGCCCCAAGACCCCTGCACTGGCCTTGGCTCCCACTGACAGTCCATCAAGACTGGGTAGAGGAAGGGGAGGGAAGGAGCTGAGGGGTGGCGACTTTGGGTCTCAGCTCCTGGAGCCACATATTGGGAAGACTGAATGAATCCACACTCGTTAAGAAAGTGCTTCTCTGCATGGGTCCCAGAGTGTCGGGGAGACCTCTCCTGGTCTCCTTCCCTTCTCCACAAGATCCAGCTGCAAGGGTCTCAGGCACACACCAGGCTCTCCAGAGATATTTCTGTGTGCAAATTAGTCCTTCCTAAGGACGCTGCAGAGGATGAGCATTTTTGGCAGCCTTCCTGCCTGGGAGGAACTGGACCCTCAGCTGTGACCACAGGGTTTCACCAGCATAAAGACACCTGCCCAATGTCCTCCATACACATTTCATTAATTATCACCTCTACCTGCTGGTTCTGTTGTCCTATCCTCACCCAGGGGAGCCCCCTTCTCCTTCATGGACTCCAAACCTGGCAGCTGAGACTCATATTTTATTCCTTCTGTCCATCTACTCACAAATACAGGAGGACATTAGTCCTATGAGAGATACTCTTCAGAATGTCTGACAGGTTCCCTATTAATTTTCCCATTTATTTTACTACCATGGATTCCTCACACCCACACATGCTCCTCTTGTCCTCTTGAGAGATGTGACTCTCGTGTAGCCAGAAGACATCTGGCCATATATACAGTCTAGTGATTGTGACATCTCTCCTGTCAGGTCTCTACTGCACATGGAGAAGGGTTTACTCTGGGGTCTGACCCACAGAAATCTGCACCCTCCCCATCCCCAGGGCCACTGTTACATGTCACTCTGATCATGTAAGTGTATGTTGGGTGTCCCAATGCACGTATGTCATTAACAAAGGAGGGAGAGGATTAAAAATGATATTGCAAGCCTCCTACATAGCAGCTGAAACTTAGTATAAAACAAAGCTGTGGATAGACAATGTTCTGTGTGTTTGCAGATGTATTTTATTTTTATATTTGGTGGTAGTGGTGGTGGTGCTCACAGGGAGGTTCTCATAGGAACAGAAGGCTACTATAGATGCAACACATTCTTTCAGTATCTTTCTTTTTTCATTCTTTGCCCCAGGGATACAGGTCTGTGAATCACCAGGCTTACATCTCTCACAGCATTCACCAAAGCACAAACCCTCCCCAATGTCCATAACCCATGCACCCTATCTCTACCCTCCCACCCCCCAGTAACCCTCAGTTTGTTTTGTGAGATTAGGAGTCTCTTATGGTTTGTCTCCTTCCCCATCCCATCTTGTTTCATTATTTTTCCCGCCCTACCACGCACGACCCCCCACCCTGACTCTCAAGTTCCTCATATCAGAGAGATCATATGATAATTGTCTTTCTCTGATTGACTTATTTCGCTCAGCATAATACCCTCTAGTTCCATCCATGTCGTTGCAAACAGCAAGATTTCATTTCTTTTGATAGCTGTATAGTATTCCATTGTATATATATACCACTTCTTCTTTATCCATTCATCTGTTGATGGACATCTAGGTTCTTTCCATAGTTTGGCTATTGTGGACATTGCTGCTATAAACATTCGGGTGCACGTGCCCCTGAGGATCACTACCTTTGTATCTTTAGGGTAAACACTGAGTAGTGCGATTGCTGGGTCATAGGGTAGCTCCATTTTCAACTTTCNTCTCCATACTGTTTTCCAGAGTGGCTGCACCAGTTTGCATTCCCACCAACAGTGTAGGAGGGTTCCCCTTTCTCCGCAACCTCGCCAACATCTGTCATTTCCTGACTTGTTGATTTTAGCCATTCTGACTGGTGTAAGGTGGTATCTCGCTGTGGTTTTAATTTGTATTTCTCTGATGCCGAGTGATGTTGAGCACTTTCTCATGTGTCTGTTGGCCATTTGGATGTCTTCTTTGGAGAAATGTCTGTTCATGTCTACTGCCCATTTCTTGACTGGGTTATTTGTTTTATGGGTGTTGAGTTTGAGAAGCTCTTTATAGATTTTGGATACTAGCCCTTTATCTGATATGTCATTTGCAAATATCTTCTCCCATTCTGTCGGTTGTCTTTTGGTTTTGTTGACTGTTTCCTTCGCTGTGCAAAAGCTTTAATCTTGATGAAGTCCGAATAGTTCATTTTTGCCCTTGCTTCCCTTGCCTTTGATGATGTTCCTAGGAAGAAGTGGCTGCAGTTGAGGTCGAAGAGGCTGCTGCCTGTGTTCTCCTCAAGGATTTGGATGGATTCCTTTCTCACATTGAGGTCTTTTATCCATTTTGAGTCTATTTTTGTGTGTGGTGTCAGGAAATGATCCAGTTTCATTTTTCTGCATGTGGCTGACCAGTTTTCCCAACACCATTTGTTGAAGAGACTGTCTTTTTCCCACTGGACATTCTTTCCTGCTTTGTCGAAGATTAGTTGACCATAGAGTTGAGGGTCCATTTTTGGTTTCTCTATTCTGTTCCACTGATCTATGTGTCTGTTTTTGTGCCAGTACCACACTGTCTTGATGATGACAGCTTTAGAGCTTGAAATCTGGAATTGTGATGCCACCGAATTTGCTTTTTATTTTTTTCATTCCTTTGGCTATTCGGGGTCTTTTCTGGTTCCATATAAATTTTAGGATTATTTGTTCCATTTCTTTGAAGTAAATTGCTGGTATTTTGATGGGGATTGCATTAAATGTGTAGATTGCTCTAGGTAGCATAGACATTTTCACAATATTTATTCTACCCATCCATGAGCATGGAATGTTTTTCCACTTCTTTGTGTCTTCCTCAATTTCTTTCATGAGTACTTTATAGTTTTCTGAATACAGATTCTTTGCCTCTTTGGTTAGGTTTATTCCTAGGTATCTTATGGTTTTGGGTGCAATTGTAAATGGGATTGACTCTTTAATTTCTCTTTCTTCTGTTTTGTTGTTGGTATATAGAAATGCAACTGATTTCTGTGCATTGATTTTATATCCTGACACTTGACTGAATTCCTGTATGAGTGCTAGCAGTTTTGGAGTGGAGTCCTTTGGGTTTTCCACATAAAGTATCATATCATCTGCAAAGAGTGAGAGTTTGACCTCTTCCTTGCCGATTTGGATGCCTTTTATTTCTTTTTGTTGTCTGATTGCTGAGGCTAGGACTTCTAGTACTATGTTGAATAGCAGTGGTGATAGTGGACAGCCTTGCCGTGTTCCTGACTTTAGGGGAAAAGCTCTCAGTTTTTCTCCATTGAGAATGATATTCGCTGTGGGTTTTTCGTAGATGGCTTTGATGATATTGAGGTATGTACCCTCTATGCCTACACTATGAAGAGTTTTGATTAAGAAAGGGTGCTGTACTTTGTCAAATGCTTTTTCAGCATCTATTGAGAGGATCATATGGTTCTTGTTCTTTCTTTTATTAATGTCTTGTATCACATTGATTGATTTGCGAATGTTAAACCAACCTTGCATCCCAGGAATAAATCCCACTTGGTCGTGGTGAATAATCCTTTTTATGTGCTGCTGGATCCTATGGGCTAGTATTTTGTTGAGGATTTTTGCATCCGTGTTCATCAAAGTTATTGGTCTGTAATTTTCCTTCTTGATGGGGTCTTTGCCTGGTTTGGGGATCAAGGTAATGCTGGCCTCATAAAAGGAGTTTGGAAGTTTTCCTTCCAATTCTATTTTTTGGAACAGTTTCAGGAGAATAGGTATTAATTCTTCTTTAAATGTTTGGTAGAATTCCCCTGGGAAGCCGTCTGGCCCTGGGCTCTTGTTCGTTGGGAGATTTTTGATGACTGCTTCAATCTCCTTACTGGTGATGGGTCTATTCAGGTCTTCAGTTTCTTCCTGGTTCAGTTTTGGTAGTTTATATTTCTCTAAGAATGCATCCATTTCTTCCAGATTGTCAAATTTGCTGGTGTAGAGTTGCTCATAATACGTTCTTAGAATTGTTTGTATTTCTTTGGTGTTGGTTGTGATCTCTCCTCTTTCATTCATGATTTTATTAATTTGAGTCCTTTCTCTTTTCTTTTGGATAAGTTTGGCCTGGGGTTTATCCATCTTATTAATTGTTTCAAAGAACCTGCTCCTACTTTCATTGATTTGTTGCACTCTTCTTTTGATTTCTATTTCATTGATTTCTGCTGTGATCTTTATTATTTCTCTTCCCCTGTTGTGTGTAGGGTTTCTTTGCTGTTCTTACTCTAGCTTTTGAAGGTGTAGAGTTAGGTTGTGTACTTGAGACCTTTCTTGTCTCTTGAGAAAGGGTTGTATTTTTATATACTTATCTCTTAGGACTGCTTTTGCTGTGTCCCAAAGATTTTGAACAGTTGTGTTTTCATTTTCATTTGTTTCCATGAATTTTTTTAATTCTTCTTTAATTTCCTGGTTGACCCATTCATTCTTGAGTAGGGTGTTCTTCAGCCTCCATGTATTTGAGTTCTTTCCAATTTTCCTCTTGTGGTTGAGTTCTAGTTTCAGAGCATTATGGTCTCAAAATATGCAGGGAATTATCCCAATCTCTTGGACCTGTGGAGACCTGATTTGTGACCCAGAATATGGTCTGTTCTAGAGAATATTCCATGTGCACTGGAGAAGAATGTGTATTCTGTTGTTTTGGGATCGAGTGTTCTGAATATATCTGTGATGTCCAACTGGTCCAGGGTGTCATTTAAAGCCTTTCCTTCCTTGTTGATCTTCTGCTTTGATGATCTGTCCATTTCAATGAGTGGGGTGTTAAAGTCCCCTACTAATATTGTATTCTTGTCAATGTGTTTCTTTGAATTTGTTATTAATTGTTTTATATAATTGGCTGCTCCCATGTTTGGGGTGTAGATATTTATGATTGTTAGATCTTCTTGTTGGACAGATCCTTTTAGTATGATACAGTGTCCTTCCTCATCTCTTATGATATTCTATGGCTTAAAATCTAATTTATCTGATGTAAGAATTGCCACTCCAGCTTTCGTTTGCTGTCCATTGGCATGGTAAATTGTTTTCCACTCCCTTACCCTAAATTTGGAGGTGTCTTTGCATGTAAGATGAGTTTCTTGTAGACAGCATATCGATGGGTCTTGTTTTTTTATCCATTCTGATACCCTGTGTCTTTTAGTTGGGGCATTTAGTCCATTTACATTCAGAGTAACTATTGAGAGATATACATTTAGAGCCATTGTATTGCCTGTAAGGTGACTGTTACTGTATATTGTGTTTCTTCCTTTCTGGTCTATGTTTCTTATAGGTTCTCTTTGCTTAGAGGACCCCTTTCAATATTCCCTGGAGGGCNGCAAATTCCTTTAGTTTTTGTTTGTCCTGGAAGCTTTTTATCTCTCCTTCTATTTTCAATGACAGCCTAGCTGTATATAGTATTCTTGGCTGCGTATTTTTCTTGTTTAATGCTCCGAATATATCATGCCATNATGCCAGCTCTTTCTGGCCTGCCAGGTCTCTGTGCATAGGTCTGCTGTCAGTCTAATATTTCTACCATTTTATATTATAGACCTCTTGTCCCGAGCTGCTTTCATGATTTTCTCTTTGTCACTAGGACTCGTAAGTTTTACTATTAGATGACGGGGTGTGGACCTATTTTTATTGATTTTGATGGGGGTTCTCTGTGCCTCCTGGATTTTGATGCTTGTTCCCTTTGCCAGATTAGGGAAATTCTGTATTAAGATCTGCTCCAATATACCTTCTGACCCTCTCTCTCTCTCTCTCTTCTTTCTGGGATCCCATTTGTTCTAATATTGTTTCATCTTATGGTATCACTTATCTCTCGAATTCTCTCCTCATGGTCCAGTAGTTGTTTGTCTCTCTTTTCATCCTCTTCTTTTTTCTCTGACATTTTGTCTTCTAAATCACTAATTCTATCTTCTGCTTCATTTATCCTAGCAGTAAGAGCCTCCATTTTCAATTGCACCTCATTAATAGCTTTTTTGATTTCAGCTTGGTTAGATTTTAGTTCTTTTATTTCTCCAGAAGGTTTTTTTATTTCTTTAGAGACAAGAGACAGCTTCTCTATTTTCTTGCATGGTTTTTTCGAGTCCAGCCAGCACCTTAAGAATAGTCATTCTGAACTCTAGTTCTGTCATATTACTAATGTCCGCATTGATTAGGTCCCTAGCCATCATTACTGGCACTTGTTCTTTTGTGTGTGTTAATTTTTTCTGCCTTGTCATATTATTCAAATAAGAATAGATGGATGAGAGAACCAAATACTAAAGGGTAGCAATGGCCCCAGAGAAATATACACTAACGTACTCAGAAGAGGCCTGGAGCTGGGGAGAAAAGAAAGAGGAAAAAAACAAAAAATAAAACCCCCCAAAACAAAATAATACAAAAACAAAACAAAAAGGAATAAAACAAAATCCTATATCTATATTATCTATTTCTGTTTCTATATCTATGTCTGTCTATGACTCTATCTCTATCTCTATCTCTACCTCTACCTCTATCTCTATCTCTACCTCTACCTATTTCTATCTCTATCTCTATCTATCTATCTATCTATCTATCTATCTAAACTATTAGACTGGTGAATTGAACAGACCATATAAGTATACAAAAATATGGTTAAAAACAATGAAGGGATAAAATATGATTATAACAAAGAAAATTTTAAAAAGATTAAAAATTGTTGATAATATATAAGAGTTAAGAACGTTAAAATAGGAAAAGGGAAAAAATTTAAAAGTAAAAAGTAAGAAAAAAAATTCAAAGAAAAAAATTCAATGAATTTAACTTTGAAAGACTGAAGAGTCATGGGGAAAAAGCCATGAATTCTCTGCGTTGCTTTTCCCTAGCTCCGGAGTTCCACAATTTTCAGGAATGTTGAACTTGACTTTGACTGGATGTTTTTTTTGTTTTTTGTTTTTTGTTTTTCCTGGTCTTCTAGGGGAGGGGCCTGTTGCTGTGATTCTCAAGTGTCACTGCCTGAGGCGGATTCCCACCGCCCTCACCAGGGGCCAGGCTAAGTAATCAGCTCAGGTTCACTCTCAGGAGCTTTTGTTCCCTGAAGGCTTTCCGTACCTCGTTGGAGGACAGGACTGAAAATGGCGGCTCCCAGTCTCCGACCCAGAGGAGCCGAGAGCCTAGGGCCTCAGTCCTCAGCACGCCTCAGAGAAAAGCAGTCCCTCCCGTCTCCTGGTCTCCAGCCGCTCTCCGAGCTCACCCGGCCTGTGACCGAGCGTCTCTATCTCTGGCGCGGCCCCAGAATCTCCAAACCCGGCAGATTCCTGCAGCCGCACCCGCGCCGCTGCTCCCTTAGGAGGAAGGAGGGGGTCTCTCCGGATCTGCTGCCCGTGGGATCCCTGCTCCCAGAGCCGTGGCCCAGCTGTGCTTTAGATCACAGCCCAAGGTAACCCCAAGCTGAGAGACACCTCAGCTCAGCTCCGTCTCTCCCGCCAGCTTCTCTCTGAGACCTGGGAGCTCGGTCGCGCTCAGACACCCCTGGTCTTTTTGTGTCCCCGTGGGTCCTGAGACCACACTGTCCCTGCAGGGGCTTCACCCCCTGCTTGGTTTCTGGGGCGACATCCCTCAGTGGAGCCGACTTCTAACAGTTCCGAGTCTGTGCTCCGCTGCTCGCTCCCTTGCCGGGAGCCGGCCCCTCCCCCCAGGTCTATCTTCCCGTCGCCTCAGATTCACTTCTCCGCACGTTCTACCTTCCAGAAAGTGGTCAATTTTCTGTTCCTAGAATTGCTGCTCTTCTTCTCTTCAATCTCAGGCAGAATTTGTAGGTGTTCAGAATAGTTTGATAGCTATCTGGGTGAATTCCTGGGACCTGATGATAATCGGTCTCCTACTCCTCCACCATCTTGCCGCTCTTCCACTTTCTGTATCTTTAAAGTTCACTTGTAATTATTTTCTTATATCTGTGGGCCCTCACAATTTCACAATGACTTTACAAGTTTTTTCATATAATTCTTCCTGGTGTGTACTGATCTACTTCAGTGCCTTGAAAATTTAAACTCCATTTATGATTTTCACATGCTAGTTTTTCTTAACTGAGTAAATTATTTTGCAAAATTAAACATCTGCATTCCTGAAATTAACCTTACAAGTATGGAACAAAAATATATAGTACTAAATAATACACATAAACCAAGTAAGATTTTATTTTAAGACATTTCTAAAACTATCAGTTATGCAACTTTAATTTCAATTTTCAAACATATCTCTATACTATATTATAGCAAATATTTCAGTAGATACTTAAGTGCACATAATCCTTCTCATCACAGAAATAACACAAATATTTGATTTTCCTCCAACCATCTGTTATGCATTTCAAATTTTTCTGGGGTTGATTAGCAGGCTCCTGCCGAAGTCCAGTTCCAGCAACAGTCAGGGTCCCTGAAGGAAAGGACGGCATTGGTGATACGAAATGAGGAGATGGACTCGAATGATGTTGCAGGAGTCTCCCCAAACCTCAGGGCTTGGGGTCCTTTATTTATATCATTGTAACAAAGGATGATCAATGACACAACCAGGATGTTTATTCATTGATCAAATGAACCTTGGTAGATGAGCTTGGTGTTTTCCCAGAGGCCGGATAGGTGAGGCCTGCTTTTCTTATCTGTATCATAAGTCTCCTGTAGCCTGCATAGTTTGAACAGAGCTCCCCTCCTGTTCCTTTGTTTTAAGGTCTCACCTAGTTCTGATTTAAATCACTGGTTTGGTACAGATTCGTTAGTCATTATGTTTTGAGGTAAAAGGCTATTTATCCTGGGGGAGGGACAATATGGTGCCATACCTTATCTGGCAGTATTTCAGGACTCTATCTAGGCATGCTTATAGAGGGAGTAAATCATCTATATAGGGAAAAGGTGAATCATACTATGAGTAAATTTGACTAACGCTTAACAAATCTAACCCATTCTCTCTATTCATAGCATTCCGTGTCCTTTGAACTGCAAGCCGCTTTTAACTGGGAGGGGGTGATTAATGATTTACCCATTGCAATTCTCCTCACCTTGCAGGAGGGTGGTGCCCCATGCCTTGCAGAGGGGGTTCACCTGCTTGTACTATGCAGACGGCTCACTTCAGGCTCCTACCATGGAGAAGGTCAGCAGGGCAAACAAGGTATGACACTGACACCCATTGCCTGGGACTTGCAGCTGTCGAGTTCCAGAATAATTCTTTTTCCTTCCTAGTTCATTCATTGAACCCCTCGTGAAAGGCACTGAGTTGTGTGCCTCACAAATAACAAGAGTTGGCTCTGCTATTCAATCACCAGATCTTTCAGTCGTGGGGTCTGTACATGCACATCTGCACACATAGGAGGACACTTGCAGGTGCTGTGCACTGGGGACTCATTCCTAGGCTGCAGACCAGTTGGCACCTCAGTCAATTGACGCCTAAGACTCACATGTGGCCACAGCCCTGGATCTCCCCTTATAGGGGACTTAATTCCATGTGCATGGAGGCAGTTTAAAGCTTGCACTCCTGCACCATCCCCTCCATGGAAGCAAATAGCAGCATTCACATTAGTTTGCAACTGAGTTTCTCATCATCAAGTTACTCCACGAAGTGTGTTTCATGGTTGGAAGACAGCTGGATTTATTATTGTAGCAATGATAATAATTAATGATTTTCAGGTATTATTCCATTTATGGTGTAATTCACATTTCTTATTCCTTATTGTGCCTATAGATAAAAATTCTAAATTCTACTACAATTAATTGATTGATTCTGTACTGACAATATTTAGGGTTGTAAATGTGATCCATACAATGTGAACTTTTGTACATGTGACATCCATCTTGGCATGTCTTACTCAAGAGTCAGAACTGGACACAAGTGTTTAGTTTGCACTGGGAAGACAGACAGGATGTCTGAGTCCCACAGTGGATGAACAGGGAGTTCAGGGCTGCCTGGTCACTGCTATGACCACCCCCTGTCATGTTCTCCCTGACAGGAGGTTCACAGCAGCTGAGTATCCCTAGGAGTGAGCACTTCCTCAGGGACACCCAAGGGCCTTTGTAGACTCAGAACTGGACTCAGGTTAGGTTCTAGGTCAAAGTCTTTACATGCTTCTTTTCCTGCATCCTCTTTCCTAGCCCAGAGACCCACCCATGGAGGGTAAGAGGAGAGTGCTCCTTAGTCAGGTCCACCTGAGAGCCCTTTCCTGATGGCTTTGGAGCTGTTGGGCTTTTCCAGTTGTTTGGGGGTGGATGTATGTGAGAGGGCACTGCTTCAGGGATGTGGGTGGCAGTAAGAGAGATTGAGGGGATCCTAGCAGATCTGTAGAGTTCAAGGTACAAAGCTCAGGGTTTGCTCTACACTGGCCTGAACATATCTCATCCTTTTTATCTCTACTTTCTTTTTTTTTTTTTTTTAAAGATTTTATTTATTTATTTCACAGCGGGAGAGAGATCACAAGGAGGCAGAGAGGCAGGCAGAGAGAGAGAGGGGGAAGCAGGCTCCCTGCGGAGCAGAGAGCCCGACGCGGGCCTCGATCCCAGGACCCTGAGATCATGACCTGGGCCGAAAGCAGAGGCTTTAACCCACTGAGCCACCCAGGCGCCCTATCTCTACTTTCTGTACAGGTGACAGGCAGAAGGTAGCAGGGGACTCTCCTTCTCTACTCATATACTAAGTATTTATTCAGGGGGAGTTCTAAACCTAACACACACACCAGGCCCCTGATCCACAAGCATTCACACCTCCCTGGGATCCTCCTTTTCACACCTCCTTCAGCACCTGATATGAATCTATAGATTGTGAATCCAAGAACTGTGCTGGGGACAGTATGGGCAGTGGGTTTATGGTCTGGCCAGTTCCTGTCATGACTCAACCCCTCTCTGTCTTCAGCATTTCTATAGACACATGTGGAAAATGCTCCAACTCCCAGGGAGAGAACAAGGCCCCCTAAGCAAGACTGCAAAGCAGATGCCAGGAATGCAGATGGGTCTTCACCCTCACATCCTTTAGGGACACAAAAGGTCAAGGCTGAGGCAGCCAAGAATCAAAATACCTTTTAAGAGATGCAGCAGGTGCTCTGATTGCCCCCCCCCCACGCCTCACCTGGCTGGTTTCCTTCACTCTGAAAGCCAATGGCGAGCTCCACGGACACTCACAGATTCCAGAAAATCAGGAGAACAATGGATAAACACTTGGAAAACCTAAAATCAGGTGATCCATGACCATGAGATGGTCAGTGGGAGGTGAGAACTGTTGACATTGAGACCTTGAGTTTCTCAGCCACCACAGTCTTTGGCTCCTGCTCCTCAGTGAGATGCTAATGTTTGCTCTGGACTTCTGTGGGCCCCTAAGGGATAGCCACCTGCAGATATTTTAAATACTACTCCAGAGAGAATCCCCCACCACCACCATGCCCTGGTGGTGGAGTATTGACCTCAACAATGAGGCTGGCTTGTAGGAATGCCCTGCACGTAATTTAGCCATAAACATGTCTCTCTAAATTTGAGTTGAATTGATCTCTGTTCTGTTGTTACAGAATTGATCTCTGTTCATTGAGTTATTGTTAACAAGTACACCCATGGCCACCTGCAGCCCATGTGCTGTGATGAACAAGCTTGTCCTGGGAGGGAAGGTACAGACAGGGACCTTTGTGGAGGGGTGTGTGCAGATAGCATGACTGCTCCCTTTTGGGTATTGCTTTTCTGTGACATATTATAAACTCTTGTCCCCTTGTGGTTTACCACCACCTGCTGTCTTTCTTTAGCCACAAAATATAATCAGAAGAGACACATGCTTCTCGTGGACAAAGGGGTAAGAGCCCATGCTCAACCTGCTCCTTGGCCTCCCCTTTTGCATCCCTGACCTCCATTATTCCAAGGACTGCTCCTAATCCAGATGAGTATAACACACACCTGAGCACTTGGAGATGATAGTGTGAAAGCAGTTTCAATCAGAATTGGGGGATTTCATGCCACTTCAGTTCCTGTTGAAGTGGCCAATATGGGAATCCTCCTTCTCTTCCCTCAAAAGACACTGGCAAGGGCATGCACGGTGCTTGGAAATCATAGACAGTCATTGATGGTACCTCCCTGAGCCCAGATCTTGCAGAGATGGGGTCTGAGGCAGTGGGGATTTGAATTAGGAGGGGCTGAGAGCATGGGGATAAATGCATCACTTGCACAGAGCATTCATCTCACTGGATGGTCCTTGGGCCTCCAGCCCAAACTGTGGCTGATGCACAATTGCAGCCACAGTGGTTTGAGAAGGCAAAGAACAAGAGAACCCAGACCCTCAGGGAGAGATATCTGGTCCCACAAGCAGATGATCAGCTAAGATCTGAGGTGGGAACAATGGTGAATGGGTGGTGGAGATATTTCAATATCTTGTGCTTCAGGGCCAATCAGAACAGCAGTGACTGTAAGGTCCTCTTGTCCTAGTGTAAGAAATTGCATAATGAGAGCAGAGTGACATAAGCAGGAGGACAGTGTGGAGTCTCCAGTGTTCTTCTCCTTCCAGAAACATCTGGGAATAAGGATACACACACATAAACACTTCCATGATAGCTGATGATTCCACATGTGCCATTATAGCACCTGGGTGGAAAACCAAATAAGAAAAGATGCCTTGAAGAGGGGAGGAAGGAATTTCACATGACACATGTCACCCTTGCACCAAACCTGTGGCCTTGCTCAGAGAGAAGCACTTCCCCAGGGAGGCAGAGTGACATGAGTACCACTCATGGGAATTCATGTGGGAACCACAGCCCCTGCCTGCACCAGAACCAGGTTGGTTCAGATGGGCCCTGGCTTCCCCACTCCTAAGTTTCCAGCCCACCTCTGTGACTCAACATCTTTTGGAGTCCAAGCATCTTCCTTTGCCCTAGGTTTCCCACCATTTCCCACAGACCCAGGCCCCACCTGGACTTTTGTGAACAGAGGCTGCTGACTGGTTCCAGACCAAACTGGCTACCAGGAGGACAGGCACCTAGACTCTAGGCCTACACTCTAGCCATCTGTCCACAGATGGATAGCTGCTTTCATCCAGTGTACAGAAGGACCACAGCAGACCCAGGATCTCACCTGTCCAAGCACCAGCCCAATGCCTGAAGCCCCAAGTTGCCAGGAGGTTTCCTGTACATCCAATCTGAGGTTCATCTTAGTGCCAGGCTGGCAATCGTGGATTTTGTCTCCAGACTGGGTCTCACAGAAACAGTGTCCTGGCCTGACCCAGTATGAACTTGGAAAGCATGGATACAGCCTCTCAACAGTTTCACTTAAATGCAGACTCTCAGCCCACCCTACCATCAGGCCAGCCCCTGAAGACCTAGACATCAGCGCTGACACAGTGGACCCAGGATCCAGGTCCCCCCAACATGAACGCTGGTCCTCAGCCATCACAGAAGAATATGGGAAAGACATGATGTACTTCCAGGTACTGAGTAAGGAAACCACAGGAAGCAGGTGGCTGACTGGGCAATTTCTGAGCATAGGAGACACCTTCCCTAAGCATATAAAGTGCAGAGAATGGGTGAGTTGGGTGACTGTCTTATAACATTTCACTTAAGAACATATAAGATCTCCATTTGTTAACAAGATGTTACATGTTGAGCTCAGGGCCCAACGTGTGAGCAAGGGCATTGCTATTTCAACATTTCAACCCAAACATACTAAGGACCCTAGCAGGAAACATGGGGAGGAAAAAAAAAAAAAACGAGATTTGGCCATAGAATAAAAGATTCCAGAGAAAAATGAAAGATGGAGCCAAGAAATAAGGATGTAATAAAATTTTGAATAGAACGTGACCTATTATGGCTGCTAATCTTAGAATTCTTTGGGCTTCTTTGATTTGTCATGGGCACAATAAATAAATTAGGCACAAATATTATATTAAAACACAAATAAATTGATGTGAGCGCATTTGGAACCCATTGCTTTAATGCACAAGAGATAGAACTCTCTGTGAACCAGACCATGGATGTGTCAAGATGGACAGGGACCTGGTGGGCCCCAGACCAGGGGACTCTCAGGGCTTTGGGCCATCCTAAGGTGTGTGCCCTGTGACCAGAAGGGGGCGTTGTGGCACTGCCCTGTGGTCGTTACATAGCTCTCTCTTTTTTTTCACATAGCTGTTTAGTGAGGACCCTCACCCAAAGGACTCTGGGCCTGGGGGCAGGACCCACCATCTCTGGCCTGGCAGAGCCCCCTGAGCAGGGACATGTCAATTATCTCAGCAGCTGCTTCCTCCCCAGTACTCTCTCCAGGGGTGAAGCCACCTCCATCCTCCTCAGTGGAGGTATTTATTTATGAAAATAAGGATAACAGAAAATTTAATGTTCTAATCACTCTTTATTGTGCAATTCAGAGGTATTAAGTATACTCCCAATGTTGTGTACTCATCACAACTATCCATTTCTAGAACATTCTCTTCATCCCAAGCAGTAACTGCACCCAGTAGAGAGAGGGGTAACCTGGATATGGCAGAGGAACCAAGGTTCCAGGAGCCCATGCCAATGCAGGAAGCAGCAGAGAGCAGAGGACAGCATCGATGGGAGATCTTGGCAAGATGTGGCCTGACCCATTGGGGTGCCTGGGTGGCTCAGTCTTTAAGTGTCTGCACTGTTAAGTGTCTGCTCAGGTCGTGATCCCAGGGTCCTGGGATCGAGACCCACATCAGGTTCCCTTCTCAGCGGGGAGCCTGCTTCTACCTCTCCCAATCCCCCTGCTTCTGTTCTCTCTCTCTCTCTCTCTCTNTCTCTCTCTCTCTCTCTCTCTCTCTCTCTCTCTCTCTCTCTCTCTCTGTCTCTCTGTCTCTCTGTCTCTCTGTCAAGTAAACAAATAAAATCTTAAAAAAAATCTGCCCTGACCCAGCTAAGAGCATTCTTTGGGTTGTGCTTCTTACCCCAGATTGACCATGTGAATGCACCATGCCCACCATGGTATACGATATCAGTGTGCCCATTGCACGGTGTCCAGTCATTCCAGCTTTGTCTCACAAAGTGTGCCAGGAAACGTCAGTGAGAATATAAGGATCTCATTTGCAGTATTTGCCATATGATTCATGTACGTTTCTATCTGAATCGCTTCCAAAATTCATGTCTGCTTTCCTCCAGTGACCCCCCAAAGGCCCTGTTTTCAGCAAATGTCCTCCTTGTAGTCAAGGGGAACTTTTATTTCTTTCCAGGCTTTTTATTCTGTGGCATCAATCTATGTGTCTCTTTCTAGACCAACACCATGTTGTTCTCTTTGCTACAGCTTTGTAATATAATTTGAAATCAGGAAGTATGGTGCCTCCATCATTTTTCTTCTTTCTCAAGATTCTTTTGGCAATTTGAGGACTTTCTGGCTCTATACAGAATTCAGGTTTGGGTTTTTTCCCCCCATTTCTACAAAAAAATGTCAAAGGCATTTTCATAACAATTGCATCGAATGTATAGATTTAATGTTATTTTTGCTGTGGAGAACATTGGGTTTAGGAATTATATGCAGGTTGTATGTGGGTTATAAGGATGTATCTAAGATGACAAGGATGTATCTAAGATGACACACATGTCTGTGGTTCAAAATTTGGATGGAAGATGGTGGTCCAAATGATAGATGAGATACATGCTTTAGTAATAAGGTAAAGAAAGTGATTGGGGAGGGTTTGTGCTTTGGTGAGGGCTGTGAAAGATGTAAGCCTGATGATTCACAGACCTGTACCCCTTGGGCAAATAATAAAAATAAAATTAAAAAAAAAAAAAAGAAAGTGAGAATCTGTGCTTTTTTCTTTTTTATTTGCTAGATGTATTTTTTTAATTGAAAATTATTTACTGATCACCAACTAAATATCAGCAAGCTCCAGATACTTGTGCTGCAAGGAACAAAAAAAATTGGGAATATCATGGACACATATTGAGATTTCATCTGATTCATTATGAGAGACAATGATCAAGTGGTTTATGTGAAGTTCAGAGGATACAATTAAGCATTTGTAGGAACAGAACATAAAGTTCTAAGTTAAGATAGATTTGTTGGATAGAAATTACTTATATTTAACTGCCATTATCAGTGCAGAATGGATTAGATAATATCACTGGGGAAAATAATTGTGCTAATATTTACAGCATGAGTATAACCATGTCTGGCACCTAGGAAGAATTGGAGAGGAATCTGAGGAGTAATTAAAATACATCTCAGACTGAAGACAGAGGACTTAGGACACCAGGAACTTCTGCATCATAAGACTGAGTGATGTCCTTGAAACTCTCACCCCTACATCCCCAAATGTACAGTGTCATCTAGATGAACCCTGTGTTTGGTGCAGGAGAACTATTCATTCCTAGTGTCTCCCTTCAGGGCTGGGGGTTCCTGTTTGAATCTTGGGAGAGCTGTGTTGTTGACTATCTCCTATGGGTGCTCTCAGAGAGAAGACACAGAAGAACCACATTTCACTTCTTTATAATTCTGGTCTCTCCTTGAAGAATGTGGTGACCCCTCCAGTTTCCTGCATACAATCTGGGAAGGGGTGTGCATGCCCTTTGCACTTCTGCTCACTGGGTGCAGGATACATCTTTTCTGAGGGGTTAATTGTCAGTGGCCCCAACAAGACAACTATCTAGGGTGTGGGAGGAGCACAGGTTGATTCGTGCTGAGAAGGCCCTGTTTCTGAAGTAAGGACTGAGGTGTGATGGTACCTGCAGCACAGGAAGGAGCTTCCTAGGGGATGAGAAGTTGCTGCCCCTTGTGGGACTGGGTGGTGATCCAGGCAGGCTGAAGTCCAGAGTGTCTCTCTCTGTTCAGCTCCAGGATTTCCCTCCAAGTCAGAGGTGAGTCTGGACTCTGAGGCAGCAGGGATTGTTGTCTTCTCCCTGTGGGTCTGTGGGGTGTGGTGCCACCTCAGCTCTTTTCCTCAAGCCCTGCCTTGTGCTCTCTGCTCTATGCTCACTGGGGCCCAGGAGAGGTGCCCTACCCCTGCCCCACACTTTGCTGTCCCCAAATTCAGACTGAGGGCCCCCAGGGCAGGGAGTGATTTGCATAAAGGGTTCCTCTCTGCTCTTCTAGGAGGGGAGAGGATAAAAGAGGCTTTGTGCAGGTTTCTCACTTGTGGGCTCAGAAGAAGAGTCTTGGGCATCTCCATCATGGCCAAGACCGTTCTATTCATCACCCTCCTTAATCTCTGCTCAGGTGACTGGCTGTTGGAAGCACAGGGAGTGATTATGAGGACACCTGGGGATTTCCTTCCTCTTTTGGAGGACACCTTGTGGGCAATAACTTGTGACTCAACTGTGTATGTCTTTACTGCTCTGTTGTAGGGGGCTGGCACAGGCTTCATTAATAAAGGAAGCCTCCATGTCAGCGTCTGTGGGACAGAAGGTCACCCTTACCTGCATTGGAAATGCCAACAATGTTGGAGCGTATTATGTGGGCTGGTACCAACAGGTTTCTCATGGTGCCCCCAAAACTGTGATGCTTGGAACCACTCGGCCCTCAGGAATCCCAGCTCGGTTCTCTGGCTCTGATGCTGGGAACATAGTCTCTCTGATCATCTCAGACCTGCAGCCTGAGGATGAAGCTGATTATTACTGCTCAACATGGGACAGAAGCATCAACAATGACACAGTGCTGCAGGCCCATGGGGACTTTTTGGCAAAAACCTGCCCCTGTTCCTCATGGTCACAGGGACACTGGAGGGTCTGAGGCAATGACTCTCTGAGCACAGAACAACTCTACAGAGTCAGTGACAGTTACTCTCCCTTATATTGTTGTTGTTCTTGCTATTGTTTGTAAAAATGAAGCAAAATAAAACTATTGGAGCTAATTTGCATGTCATAAAGTTCACTCAAAGTGCGCAATTCAGTGGTCATCAGTGTATTTACAGAACTGGACAACCTCCCGTCTGAACTAATTTACCACTTTCCATCACCTGCAGAGAAACCCCAGACCCAGCAGTAGTCAGGCCAGTGTCCCCCTGCACTCAGCCTTCTGTGGCCCCTAGTTCCCTCCTGTCTGCAATGAGTCACTTCTGTGCACATTTCACAGGGACTGAACCCGAGAACATGTATCCTTATAAGTGCTCCCTTCAAGGGCATGAGAAGCATGTGTATTGTAAATATAGGAAACGCTTCACTTTTGTGCTGGTCATGCTTGGGAAGAGGCCATGCTAAGCTTCTGCATGGTTCCAATTTTAATACAGAGGCTGTTGAAATCACATAATTATTTTTCCATAGTGGTCTGTAAAGTAATTATGGGTTTCAATTTTTTATTTTTGTTTTTTACTGTTTGTTATCGATCTCCTTGTCATTTTTTTATATTGTAAATAACTCCATACTCCATTTTTCTTTATTTATATATAGAGAGAAGGCAAGAGACAGAGAGCATGAGAGAGGGTAGAGAGGGAAAGGCAGACTCCCCACTGAGCAGTAAGTCTGACATGGGACTCAATCCAGGGACTCCAGGATCATGACCCATGCTAAAGACACTTGCTCAGAAATAAGTCAATCAGAGAAAGACAATTATCATATGATCTCTCTGATATGAGGATCTTGAGGGGCAGGGTGGGGGGTTGTGGGGGGTAGGGAGGGATAAATAATGAAACAAGATGGGATGGGGAAGGAGACAAACCATAAGAGACTCCTAATCTCACAAAACAAACTGAGGGTTACTGGGGGTTGCGAGGGCAGGGATAGGGTGGATGGGTTATGGACATTGGGGAGGGTTTGTGCTATGGTGAATGCTGTGAAAGGTGTAAGCCTGATGATTCACAGACCTGTACCCCTGGGATAAATAATAATAATAATAATAAATTTTAAAAAAACTACGCCTAACATAAAAAAAAGGCACTTGCTCAACTAACTGAGCCACACAGGCACCCTTTCCATACCCCCATTTTTCTGCAGTAATTTAGTCAGTGTTCTTTTTTTGTTGTGGAAAGTAATATTATATATTAATTAGACCTTTTTTCAAAATTTTGTCTCATAATTTTTACTTACGGTAGGAAGTAGGCTGTGTCTCCTTTTGCTTTTTTCCTATTCCCCTATGACTGGCAGATATTAAATTTATCTTTCCCCTTCTTTTACCATCACTGAGATGTTTTCAGGGCTCCCCTCCTGAATTTCTCACCCCATCTGCCCACAGCACTGCATCTGAGACCTCCTGTCTCTGTCCTACTCACCCTGGATGCTTATCCTGTGGTCAGTGCTCACGTCTCCCCATCGCTGTCCTGTGTGTTCACACTTGAGGGACTTGCTCCTCTGATCCTTGTTCAAGCCACTACTATCTATCCCCTTCTGTCTCCCACAGACTTTCCTAGAACTGACTTCTCTTTCCACTGAAGATCAAGTCTTATGGTGTGAGCATGGAAGTGAGTCTGTTAGGATTCTGTTGTCAGTTTTTGTGATTATTTATTACTTTATTGTCACTTCCAGATACTGTGAAATCAGTACATAATGTGTCTCATGGGTTCATAGGGTGTGAGTCTTGTATCATTTTCTGCCTTCATTGTGCAGGTGTTTTTAAGAGACATAATAGGTATTTGAATTTTTCTTTATGGATATCACTTCAGCTACACAGAATTTTCATGAAAAATGTGTTTAAATAGAAAAGAAAGAATAAAAGGAGCCCTCCTTTAACAATAGACACATTTTTAATTAGTTACATTATTTCATTACTTGCATCTAACATTAGTATAAAGGGTAATAATGATAAACGATAATTGTTATGACAATTATTACTTAACCATTTCTCTGCAATTTGTTATTAATACACAATAAATGTAACTAAAACCACAGGTAGAGAGTAGGGAGAAGAAGCCAGATTTTCTCATTAAGGGATGAAATATATTACATACAAGTGTCACGGAACTATTGTGTGTTTGCTTCTTGGTGAGGTACAGGGAGAGGTTCCATTAGGTTTTGTCACACAAAAGAAAGTTTATCTGCAGCAAGTAAGGAGATCAGGGGGAAGAATTCCCCAAGCTGTGGCTCCCTGCCTCAGGGTGAGAAAGTTCCATTATTCAGGGTAAGGATGGATATTTACAAAGGGGAGTTTTGTCATCCCAAGTAAAGGTGGGCATAAGGTTGTGCAGAGGTACTGAGAACACAAGCTGTGTATGTATCCTGTCATGTGTTCATGAAGCTTGTGCTCCTCCCAGGGCAGAGATTTAGCATTGTAATGAGGTAGAGGTCACTGGAGGGCACTCCATGGGCTATCAGCACAGGTGGAGTTGGTGGGAGAGCTCAAAGTGGTATAGGCTGCTGGGCTCTACCTTTTCTTTGTCTCTGAAATCTATGGCTTACATTCCTGTGAAGTAGAAGGGGTGTCCATGGGGCCGAGCCACCCAGGCGCTCCTGTATTTACTTTAAAAATACTGCACTGACTATTTGCAAATGACATATCAGATAAAGGGCTAGTATCCAAAATCTATAAAGAGCTTCTCAAACTCAACACCCATAAAACAAATAACCCAGTCAAGAAATGGGCAGAAGACATGAACAGACATTTCTCCAAAGAAGACATCCAAATGGCCAACAGACACATGAGAAAGTGCTCAACATCACTCGGCATCAGAGAAATACAAATCAAAACCACAGTGATATACCACCTTACACCAGTCAGAATGGCTAAAATCAACAAGTCAGGAAATGACAGGTGTTGGAGAGGTTGCAGAGAAAGGGGAACCCTCCTACACTGTTGGTGGGAATGCAAGCTGGTGCAGCCACTCTGGAAAACAGTATGGAGATTCCTCAAAAAGTTGAAAATGGAGCTACCCTACGACCCAGCAATCGCACTACTGGGTATTTATCCTAAAGACACAAAGGTAGTGATCCTCAGGGGCACGTGCACCCGAATGTTTATAGCAGCAATGTCCACAATAGCCAAACTATGGAAAGAACCTAGATGTCCATCAACAGATGAATGGATAAAGAAGAAGTGCTATGGAATACTATACAGCTATCAAAAGAAACGAAATCTTGCCATTTGCAATGACATGGATGGAACTGGAGGGTATTATGCTGAGCGAAATGAGTCAATCAGAGAAAGACAATTATCATATGATCTCTCTGATATGAGGAACTTGAGGGGCAGAGTGGGGGGTCGTGGGGGGTAGGTAGGGAAAAATAATGAAACAAGATGGGATGGGGAAGGAGACAAACCATAAGAGTCTCCTAATCTCACAAAACAAACTGAGGGTTCCTGGGGGGTGGGAGGGTAGGGATAGGGTGGATGGGTTATGGACATTGGGGAGGAGGGCTTCTGCTTTGGTGAATGCTGTGAAAGATGTAAGCCTGATGATTCACAGACCTGTACCCCTTGGGCAAAGAATAAAAATAAAATTAAAAAATTAATAAATAAAAAAAACTGCACTGATAAAATAATTGAGTAAACTCATTGGAAATATATAAAATATAGTTCTGAATAATTATTTAAATAATAATGCAGGGTGTCTGGGTGGCTCAGTGGGTTAACGCCTCTGCCATTGGTGCAGGACATGATCTCAGGGTCCTAAATCGAGGCCTGCATCGGGCTCCCTGCTCAGCAGGGAGCCTTCTTCCTCCTCTCTCTCTGCCTGCCTCTCTGCCTACTTGAGATCTCTCTCTCTCTGTCAAATAAATAAATAAATAAATAAATAAATCTTTTAAATAGATAAATAAATAATGTATATAATAGTGATACTTTCCAAAAGTGAAAAATAGTGGAAATGACAGTAATAATAACACATTAAAAGTGTTAATGTTACCTGACAAAGATCCAGTTCCAAACACAGGTGGGGCTGTTTGCAACTGGAAAATCAATAGGCAAGAGACAAATAATGGTGAGAAGGAAAGGTTGCTTTATTCAGGAACCCAGCAACATAGGAAGTGGCAAGATGGCAGAGGAGTAGGAGACCAATTATCATCAGGTCCCAGAAATTCACCCAGATAGCTCTCGAACTATTCTGAACACCTACAAATTCTACCTGAGATCGAAGAGAAGAAGAGCAGCAATTCTAGGAACACAAAATCGACCACGTTCCGGAAGGTAGACCATGCAGAGAAGTGAATCTGAGGCAACGGCAAGATAGACACTGGGGGGAGGGGCTGGCTCCAGGCAAATGAGCAAGCAGCGGAGCACAAACTCAGAACTGTTAGAAGTCTGCTCCTCTGAGAGATGTCACCCCAGAGACCAAGCAGGGGGTGAAGGCTTCGTGGGGACAATGTGGTCTAAGGACCCATGGGGACACAAAGAGACCAGGAGTGCCTGAGCGTGACAGAGCTCCCAGGTATCAGAGAGAAGCCGATGGGAGAGACGGAGCTGAGCTGAGAAGGGGTCTCTCAGGTCGGGGTTACCTTGATCCAAAGCAAAGTTGGGCCACTGCTCTGTTAGCAGGGACCCCACAGGTGGCAGACCAGAGAGACCCCTCCTTCCTCCTCCGGGAAGAGTGCCATGGGAGCAGCTGGAGGAATCTGCCAGGTTTGGAGATTCTAAACAGGGCCACACGCCAAACATGGAGACGCTTGTTCACAGGCCAATTGAGCCCAGAGAGTGGCCGGAGACCAGAAGACCAGAGGAAAGGACTGCTTTTCTCTGAGGCACACTGAGGAGTGAGGCCCTGAGCTCTCGGCTCCTCCAGGTCACAGACTAGGAGCCGCCATTTTCAGCCTCATCCTCCAACGTCCTACGGAAAGCATTCAGGGAACAAAAGCTCCCGAGAGTGAACCCGAGCTGATTAATTAGCCTGGACCCTGGAAAGGGCGGTGCGAATCCACATGGGGCAGAGACACTTGAGAATCACAACATCAGGCCCCTCCCCCAGAAGACCAGATAAAAACATCCAGCCAAAGTCGAGTTTGACATTGCTGAGAATTGTGGAACTCCGGAGCTAGGGGAAAGCAAAGCAGAGAATTAATCGCTTTTTCCCCATGATTCTTCAGTCGTTCAAAATTAAATTCCTTGAATTTTTTTCTTTGAATTTTTCTTCTTCTTTCTTTTGAATTTTTTCCTTTTTCCTATTTTAAGGTTTTTAACTATTATATCTTATCAACACTTTTTAACCATTTTAAATTTTCATTGTTATAATTATATTTTATCCCTTCATTGTATTTAACCTTATTTTTGTATACATATAGGGTTTGTTCCATTCACCAGTCTAATAGATAAAGACAGAGATAGAGATAGAGATAGAGATAGAGTCAGACACAGACATAGATAGAGAAACAGAAATAGATAATATAGATATAGATTTAGGATTTTTTAAATTTTTGTTTTGTTTTGTTTTTATTTGTTTGATTTTGTTTTTGTTTGTTTGTTTGTTTATTTGGTTTTTTGTTTTTTTCCCTCTTTCTTTTCTCCTCAGTTCCTGGTCTCTTCTGAGTAGGTTAGTGTATATTTCTCTGGGGTCATTGCTACCCTTTAGTATTTTGTCCTCTCATCCATCTATTCTTGTCTGCATAAAATGACAAGATGGAAAAAATCAACACAAAAAAGAGAACAAGAGACAGTAATGACGGCTAGGGACCTAATCAATGTGGACATTAGTAATATGACAGAATTAGAGTTCAGAATGATGATTCTTAAGGTGCTGGCTGGGCTAAAAAAACCATGGGAAATAATAGAGAAGCCCTCACTAAAGAAATAAAAAACATTTTTGGAGAAATAAAAACTAAAATCTAAACAAGATGAAATCAAAAAAGCTATTAATGAGGTGCAATTGAAAATGGAGGCTCTTACTGCTAGGATAAATGAAGAAGAATATAGGATTAGTGATTTAGAAGACAAAATGTCAGAGAAAAAAGAAGAGGATGAAAAGAGAGACAAACAACTACTGGACGATGAGGAGAGAATTTGAGAGATAAGTGATACCATAAGGTGAAACAATATTAGAAAAATTGGGATCCCAGAAGAGGAAGAGAGAAATAGAGGGGCAAAACATATATTGGAGCAAGTTATAATACAGAATTATCCTAATCTGGCAAAGGGAACAAGCATCAAAATCCAGGAGGCACAGAGAACCCCCATCAAAATCAATAAAAATAGGTCCACACCTCGTCATCTAATAGTAAAACTTACAAATCTTAGTGACAAAGAGAAAATCCTGAAAGCAGCTCGGGACAAGAGGTCTAAAACATACAATGGTAGGAATATTAGACTGACAACAGACTTATGCACAGAGACCTGACAGGCCAGAAAGAACTGGAATGATATATTCGGAGCATTAAACAAGAAAAATATGCAGCCAAGAATACTATATCCAGCTAGGCTGTCATTGAAAATAGAAGGAGAGATAAAAAGCTTCCAGGACAAACAAAAACTCAAGGAATTTGCAAACACCAAGCCATCCCTACAGGAAATATAGAAAAGAATCCTCTAAGCAAAGACAGCCTAAAAGAAACAGACCAGAAAGGAAGAGACACAGTATAGAGTAACAGTCACCTTACAGGCAATACAACGGCTCTAAATGCATATCTCTCAATAGTTACCCTGAATGTAAATGGACTAAATGCCCCAACTAAAAGACACAGGGTATCAGAATGGATAAAAAAACAAGACCAATCGATATGTTGTCTACAAGAAACTCATCTTACACACAAAGGCACCTCCAGATTTAAAATGAGGGGTTGGAAACAATTTACCATGTGAACGGAAATCAAAAGAAAGCTGGAGGGGCAATCCTTATATCAGATAAATTATATTTTAAGGCAAAGAATATCATAAGAGATGAGGAAGGACACTATATCATACTAAAAGGATCTGTCCAACAAGAAGATCTAACAATCATAAATATCTATGCCCCTAACATGGGAGCAGTCAATTATATAAACCAATTAATAACAAAATCAAAGAAACATATTGACAATAATACAATATTAGTATGGGACTGTAACACCATCCTCATTGAAATGGACAGATCATCAAAGCAGAAGATCAACAAGGAAGTAAAGGCTTTAAATAACACCCTGGACCAGTTGGACATCACAGATATATTCAGAACCTTCGATCCCAAAACAACAGAGTACACATTCTTCTCTAGTGCACATGGAACATTCTCCAGAATAGACGATATTCTCGGTTACAAATCAGGTCTCAGTGAGTACCAAAAGACTGGGATCATTCCCTGCATATTTTCAAACCATAATGCGCTGAAAGTAGAACTCAACCACAAGAGGAAAGTTGGAAAGAACTCAAACACATGGAGGCTAAAGAAAATCCTACTAAAAATGAATGTTTCAACCAGGAAATTAAAGAAGAATTTTAAAAAGTCATGGAAGCAAGTGAAAATGAAAGACAACTGTTCAAAATCTTTGGGACAGACCAAAAGCAGTTCTGACAGGGAAGTATATACGGATACAAGTTTTTCTCAAGAAACCAGAAAGGTCTCAAGTACACAGCCTAACTCTACACTTACAAAAGCTAGAGAAAGAACAGCAAAGAAAGACTACACCCAGGTGGAGAAGAGAAATAATAAGGATCAGAGGAGAAATCAATGAAATAGAAACCAAAAGAACAGTGGAATAAATCAATGAAACTAGGAGCTGGTTCTTTGAAAGAATTAATAAGATTGATAAACTCCTGGCCAGACTTATCCAAAAGAAAAGAGAAAGGACTCAAATTAGTGAAATGATGAATGAAAGAGGAGAGATCACAACGAACACCAAAGAAATATAAACAAGTATAAGAACATATTATGAGCAACTCTACACCAGCAAATTTGACAATCTGGAACAAATGGATGCATTCTTAGAGAAATATAAAATCCCAGAACTGAACCAGGAAGAAATTGAAGACCTGAATATATCCATAACCAGTAAGGAGATTGAAGCAGTCATCAAAAATCTCCCATGTGAGAACACCCCATCCATGTTGAACACGGATGCATAAATCCTCAACAAAATACTAGCCAATAGGATCCAACAGCACATTAAAAGGATTATTCACCACGACCAAGTGGGATTTATTCCTGGGATGCAAGGTTGGTTTAACATTCGCAAATCAATCAATGTGATACAAGACATTAATAAAAGAAAGAACAAGAACCATATGATCCTCTCAATAGATGCTGAAAAGGCGTTTGACAAAGTACAGCACCCTTTCTTAATCAAAACTCTTCATAGTGTAGGCATAGAGGGTACATACCTCAATATCATCAAAGNTTTTATTCTTTGCCCAAGGGGTACAGGTCTGTGAATCATCAGGCTTACATCTTTCACAGCATTCATCAAAACACAAACCCTCCTCCCCAATGTCCATAAGCCATCCACCCTATCCCTACCCTCCCACCACCCAGTAACCCTCAGTTTGTTTTGTGAGATTA